>NDXB01000887.1:200-13502 GCA_002631895.1 Agapornis roseicollis
CTCTTCATTAGGGACTGCAGTGACAGGACAAGGGGTAACGGGTTCAAACTGAAACAGGGGAGGTTTAGATTGGATCTAAGGAAGAAATTCTTTGCTGTGAGGGTGCTGAGGCACTGGAATGGGTTGGCCAGGGAGGTTGTGAGTGCTCCATCCCTGGCAGTGTTCAAGGCCAGGTTGGATGAAGCCTTGGGTGCCATGGTTTAGTGTGAGGTGTCCCTGTTTATGGCAGGGGGATTGGAACTGGATGATCTGAAGGTCCTTTCCAACCCTAACTATTCTATGATTCTATGATTCTATTCTATAAACTCAACACATTCTTATCTGAAGAAGAGATGGCAATGAAGTCCCTCCACCTCTTAAAGAGTATCATGCAAGACATGCAATCCCAGAGGCTGCAATGTACTGATGATATTCACAGAATCCCAGCCTGGTTTGGGTTGGAAGGAACCTTAAAGCCCATCCAGCTCCAATCCCTGCTCCCACAGGCACAGACCCCTTCCACTGGAGCAGCTTGCTCCAAGCCCCTGTGTCCAACCTGGCCTTGAGCACTGCCAGGGATGGGGCAGCCACAGCTTCTCTGGGCCATCACCCTGGGCCAGCGCCTCAGCACCCTCCCAGGGAACAGCTTCTGCCTCAGAGCTCAGCTCAGGCTGCCCTGTTCGGGCAGGTTCAAGCCACTCCTCTTGGTCTGGCCCTACAGACCCTTGTAAATATTGAACAACATGATGACACAATGCACACATGACTGATACAACTGGAGAGCCACAGTCTGACTTGCTGAAGACACAATGGATACAATTTCNGGGCAGGTTCAAGCCACTCCTCTTGGTCTGGCCCTACAGGCCCTTGTAAATATTGAACAACATGATGACACAATGCACACATGACTGATACAACTGGAGAGCCACAGTCTGACTTGCTGAAGACACAATGGATACAATTTCTAGAGTTGCAGCAGTGTTCACTTCTGAATCCAGCTCAGCTCTTTTATCTACATCAGATCCAGTAAAAGGATGCCCTAATCCTAACTTGCAATAAGCAAACATGATTTATACCTTCCACTCTTCCTTGGCTTTTTAACAGGCATGATAACCTAGCTCTTACTTGTAAAGTGCCTGTAGTCCTACCCTTCCAACAACAGTGTTTGAGCAGCAATCAGTGCAGATAAAATGGTCATGTAATTCTGCAGACACCTGATTAAACATCTAAAGATACCACTACAAATGCATGATATCCTTCACCACAAAACAAGGTGCCCATTACTATCTCCATTCAAGCACACTTTGCTTACTCTGCACTTGGCAAAGCTTGACTGTATGTGCAGAAGTTCAGCAGCTGGTAGCAATGGGTTTTTTTCAAGCTAATGTGAGTTTTAGGAAGTAGGTCTGACATTAAAAGCCTTTTGGCCCTGGCAGAAAATCCCATTTCCCAGGATTATGTCCAACATCATGAACTATCAGGAGGCTGAAGCTCTATGCCTACATTAAAAAAACCCATGACCAAGTGGCCTACAACAGATCAGTTGGCTAGTGGGGATCAAGGGGAACAGCCAAGAACATACGAGTAGATACTGAGCATTATGAGACAGCTTTCCTACTCTCTGCCTTAGTTCTGCAGCATCTGACCAGGCTGAACTACTCACTGGGTAGCTGCACAGTGCATAAGCTCTCTTGTTGGCACTCACAGCAGAGGAGCTGCCTAATTACTCATGGTTGAAGTGGGCTGGAATAACTCTATCTGAAGCAAGGCCACAAGCCTTTGTGTAACCCTGCCTCTCCCTTCTTCATCAACATGGGCCTGCTGCACGTTGCAACTCAGGGCTGCTCTGACCAACACTGCTCTGGTGGATGGCCCCGCTGTCAGTCATACTATCTACAGGAAGAGATATCCCCTCATATTTGTGCACTCCCAGGTTTACACCTGAATGTGCAAACAGCCAGACAAAATCATAGAATCAACGGGGCTGGAAAAGACCTTTAAGGTCATCAAGTCCAACTTTTATCCCAGGACTGCCAAGTCCACCACTAAATCATGTCATTAAGGACCTCAGAGTATAGTACACTCAAGAGCCTGGTGGCTGATCTTTAATGTATACCTCCCATGGTTTTAAAAAAGGAGAGCCCAGAACAGACCAGATTTTGTCACTTTTCCTTAATGGCAATAAAGAAGATGCATGCAGGTGAGCAACATGTAGGAGAAAACAAAAGGAAATGAAACAGTTTACTTGTCATTTACTAAGCACACACTTGTATCACTGAATTAACACCCGCCAAAAATCCATACCTTCCAAGCTTACAGATCAACAGCTGCCTTTATCACTGCATAGCACAGAACAACTTTACTACTATTGTTTCAGCTTGACTAGCAGATGTACTCTTTTTCCTATCACATTATGTAAAAAAACCTCAAACAAATCTTTCTGCCAAAGACTGAAAATGGTGAATCACTACTAACTGCACTGAATAACTTGGGTGAGCTCCCTGCAACTCCCAGTGAGAACATTGAGCAGCCTCTGCTCCACAGAGCAGAGGTAAACTGGTTACCACCAAACCAAAAAGTGTCAGTAATGGAAAGGAAAATCTATAGAATTATAGAAACCCAGCCTGGTTTGGAAGGGACCTTAAGCTCCTCCAGTCCCAACCCCTGTCACAGGCAGGGACACCTTCCACCGGAGCAGCTTGCTCCAAGCCCCTGTGTCCAACCTGCCCCTGAACACTGACAGGGATGGGGCAGCCACAGCTTCTCTGGGCACCCTGTGCCAGCGCCTCTTCCTCCCCTGTTTCAGTTAGAGCCCATCACCCCTTGTCCTGTCACTACAGTCCCTGATGAAGAGCCCCTCTCCAGCATCCTTGTAGGCCCCCTTCAGAAGATGGACATACCACAGAAAAAAGAAGTACTGAGGACAAGGAATACTGAAGTTTTGTACAGTTTCACTGTGTGTTCTTTTCCTTCTGAGGGTCAGCATTTTTTACTTCTGAAGTGAGTTCAAGCTTTAGGACCTATTTAGTCCACTTCTATTTAACAGAGTAAGTGAAAACTAGTGGACTTCCTGATTAACACCTCATGTAACAGGCCATTAAAACACTGCAAACATTTACACCCCCAATAACCCTGTGACAGAAAGATTAGCCTTACACAAGTAAGCACTCTGGGATCTGGATCACAAGATGCAGCATGACTTGATACCAAACATCAGAAGGCATTAAAGTGAGGAAATGTTTTTTTACAATCTACCTTGAAAAGAACATTCTGCAAACACACAGGTTAAGTGGTTTGGAAGAAACATCAGGAAGAGTTATAAAAGAAGCAGAATAGGGCCAAAGAGTTGTCATCACAGATAGGGAGCAGAAAGCAGAACAGAAGAGAAGCAAATAAACACTTATTGCCCACAGCAAATGACATTTGTGGAGCTAACATGCAAAATTATTTCAAATATTAATATAATGGAAAATAAATTATGTAGAATTTAAGACACAGTTATGCATCTTCTTTACCTGAGCTTAAAAAAACCCTCAAACTCTTAAGAGATTAAGTTTGTATACGTTTTTTCTCTCCTACCTGAACTTTCAATGCCACAGCACTATGTATACTGCTTTGATAATCATATATTATCAAGTTAAATACTTCATGTTAGAACACAAATCTAGACTTTCCTTTTCTAATGAAGGACAATAACCCTCCTGTAAGTAAGCTAATAACAACATCTTCATCTTTTCCTGTGCCAGTTCTTCAACTGCTGACAGATCTGAGCCTTTGCCCAGATTATTCCAGAGAAAGAGACAAATCCATATGCAAGGCTCCTGGAGAGATGGAGATTGCCAAAGAAAATAAGTGACATTTCTTGTAACAATCTCATCCATGTGGGCAACATCATTGCTTCAGCACACCAACTGAAATGCCCTGCAGATTCTGCATGCACATCAATGCATGTACAATCTCCTACTGATTTATATATATAGATATACCAGAAGGACCTTACCCCTGGTGACTACCCAAAGCTACAAGATAAGCATACATATAAGGTCTTAAAGGATTAATATTAATATCCTGGCTAAAATGCAACCCAGCACTTTGAAAGTATGACATTTCTCTACGTTCTATCATACATCAACTAGTACCTGTATTCTGCTTTTGTCTGGCATACACAGTACTTTCAATATAGAAGTATATTCTCAAATTGCCAGGAAATTACACCTGACATTTTCTGCTCAAGGGCTGATTTAAGAAAATAAAAATACAAACAAAAACTAGAGCAAATAGTTCACTGCAGCTTAAAATCAGATAAAATTCTGTAATGAACCCAAGTAGACTCTATCAGCTACCACTACAGGAAAGAAAGCAAGTTTTCAAGTGTATCAAAATGTGCAACACATTCAAAGAGTCACTCAACAGACAGGAATATAATACAAGCTATTGACAAGTTCATCCCTTACTATTTTCAAATCCAAACATACAACATAAGGTTATTTTTGTCTTTTCTTTAGGGGAAGCCAATGGAAACCACACCAACAGTTTGGGTCAAGCAGTAGTCTTGCTTTGATTCAATGCCTTAACATACATTAGTCCAATGAAACAAACGGGGGGGCATTTTTTAAGCACTGCTTACTAACAACTGCCCAAGAGGCCACCCCTCTTTGGAGCATCTGAAGGCTGAGATACAGGACTCTAAACCAAAGCAAACAAACAAACACAGACTCCTGCTGTGTTATTACTATATAATCTCTGACCACTGAGGTCATGTGCTCTAACAAAACAGCATTTTGAAAACCATCTTGATGCCCAGATAATTACTGCACAGGGAAAAGTGGTACAGTGTGAAAGACAAGGCAGGCAACAAACTGGTATTTAGAGAAAAAGAAGGAGAAACCAAATGCAAGTGGAACATATGAAAGAAGACAAAGCTAAAAAAATCCCCTCTTAATAGAAGAAATACACAAGGAAAATCTTGAATTTATACAAGATTAAGATGTGCTTAAATGATCTTAAGATGAGCTTAAGATGTGCCCAGATGTGGTCATGGAGGTGCTGCAAGGGCTGAAGCAACTTTGCTCTAGACACAGGCTGAGAGCACTCGACTGGTTTAGCCTGGAGAAGGCTCCTTAAGGGGAGACCTTAGAGCACCTGCAGTGCCTAAAGGGGCTGCAGGAAACCTGGAGAGAGGCTTTGGACAAAGGCCTGTAGGGCCAGGACAAGGGCAATGGCTTGAACCTGCCTGAACAGGGCAGACTGAGCTGAGCTCTGAGGCAGAAGCTATTCCCTGTGAGGGTGCTGAGGCGCTGGCCCAGGGTGATGGCCCAGAGAAGCTGTGGCTGCCCCATCCCTGGCAGTGCTCAAGGCCAGGTTGGACACAGGGGCTTGGAGCAAGCTGCTNTGGCCCAGGGTGATGGCCCAGAGAAGCTGTGGCTGCCCCATCCCTGGCAGTGCTCAAGGCCAGGTTGGACACAGGGGCTTGGAGCAACCTGTTCTAGTGGAAGGTGTTCCTGCCTGTGGCAGGCAGCTGGAACTGGATGGGCTTTAAGGTCCCTTCCAACACAAACCACACTAGGATTTAGCAACCAATGTACTAAAAAGTTAAAGTTTTCAAAAGAACTATCAAGAATACAGCAATACTTGGCAAAGGTTTGTGGTGTAGAGAACCCCAGACCAGTCATGATGCTCGAAGAAACACAGCCTTGCCAGTGGAAGATGCAAGCTGATCATAACAGGTAAGACATCTCTAGCTAAACCAAAATTCTGCTATTTACTGCTGTTATACAACAAAGAAATATGGCAACACTGTAGGGTGGCTCAAGGCATCTCAGCCACCTGGGCAAACCGGCCTTTCTGATACAAAAAGTAGAGCAAGAGCAGCTGTGTTTTGCCTTTTACAACACAGGGAGCCAGGACAGCCACAGCACAGAAGTAGAGGCAGGTAAAGAGCAAAGTCAGCTCCACAACAGAAATATCACAGACAGCCATAACTGGAATTGGAAAGCTCACCCAGCCTGAATGCTGTGTGCTGCAAAGGGCGAATGATGCTTAGATGAACCACTCAGCCATCATGCCTGAACCGCCACAGTAGCACACAGCACAGCCACTGGTGTGAAACAGGGAGATGTCTTCCTCTGGCTCAACATCACACTTGTGGTGTTCCCCACATGGTCCTCTGACTTCAGCTAAACCAAACTCAAGCTTGTGTAACAACACCTCTATTTAGTAGTGCTGCATCGCGTTCTCTGGCTGTACCTCCTCCATTATTCTGCTCAGGCATTTCTGCTGTGTAGTTTCCAATGCAGAATCCCTGTGTCTCTACAAGCAAAACAGCCCTGAGCTATCCAGGAGATGGTGTGCCAGCACACTCTTACCTTTATGACAGTGAAACACATAATATATAACCTAGAAAGCTGTCAGTAGGTTCATATCATTATTCTACAGCATGTCGAATATGAATGAAATGCAAAATAAACTGAAAATAAAACTGTAAACCCATAATGAATATGTTGTTCCCTTGCCAGAATATTTTCCTTGATGAAACAAGTTATTTTGATTTCAGACCTTTCAACCAAGACTGCTATTTTTGGAGCAAGCAGGCAGACTCAAGGGAGCACCTCTGTAGGGATTAAGAAACATTTTCGTAACTCAGCTTTTATTCCCTGGAGACAGCTACTGCTACTAGGCTGGCCTAAGGATGGGGTAAGTAGTACACTGCAAAAAGAAACAAGGAGAGAGAGCAAAAGATATATACTCAAGACAGCACATGCAGAAAAGAGAGAAAAATGGATGTATACATGCAGAGGAAGATTATTTACTTCCTGATCTTCAAAATATGGCAAGAAACAAAAGTGAACCACAGAACAGTTTACTGAATCAGAGCAGACAGGATGAAGGAAAACAGACACCAACTGTAGAAAAAATACAAAAGCATAAAATAACCTAGTCAAATTTAATGCATAAGCAAAGAGCAAATACTTCAAGCGTTCCACATTCAAGCCACACTTCCCTTTAGCCATAAAAACTCCAAGCACCTCAGAAGTACAGGTATCCACCTATGTCCCCTTCATTTGCCCAATTCAAAGCTCACTGCAAAATTAATCATCATTACACCTTAAGAACTACCCTTTCATTTTTTGTAATCAAAAGGTTGTAATTCCAGCAATCTTGACCATGGTGCACATTCTGCTGGATACTTATTACAGAATTTGCTTCTTTACAAGAAAAATGAACGTTATAAATCCAGCTTTCCGTAGGCTCTACAGCTGCAGAACCACTCTTAGGAGCAAGAATTCCCACCAGCTGCTACAGGGAAATCTACCTTCCTTGTGTGGAAGCCTGACAGAGTACATCTGAAAAGTGTGAATCAAATCCATTTACTTCAAGAAGATGAGAAAGGTAGAGACTTCAGAATATTTGACTTTTCTTTAAAGTACATGCTCACAATTTTACTGCCAAGCTCAATTTCGTTTTCCCAAAGCCTTTTTCCCCGCCTGAAGCTGTCTCTAGCTAGCTGGTCTTCTTCTCACAAAAGAGTTAATTGGGTTGGAGTGTATGTTCCTGAAGCTTTCCACACAGGCAGGCAGCTGGCTCAAGCACTAGAGATGGAGTCCAGTTTTCAGGGAAAGATATAGGCAAGCCAGAAGTATGGGCTGGCAAGCTCAATTGCTTGGAAAAAGCATACAACGAAAGACTTAAGAGCTTAGAACAGGACTCAATGAAGCACTCCACACATTCTAGGCACACACCACCAGAGTGATGGAAGGAAAGAGTCAATCAGTCCACCTGGAAAATTCTATGGCCATGAAAGGCTGGCATGCGGATCCAGCCAGTGAAAAACAGGGGGAGAGCAGCAGAGGGGAGAAAAACAGAACAATAAAATACTCAATCCTTTGAAGTAGTTTTCAGCATGTTTGGATGCAACTGATACAGATAATGTTGATTAATATAGTCAATTAAGACAAGTTGTGAATATAACACTGTAATGAAAGCAGACAGGTTCTCCAGACAGTGGATTAAATGAACTCTGTTTCAGAGTTTGGTCCTATACTGGTTCTGCATACAGTATTTGTCCAACAGTTCAATCAGATCCATTTCCATAAATACAAACCATAATAAAACCTTTAAAACTAAAATACTGTTTCAAGCCTTTGTTACTTGAACAAAAATTAATGGTGGTGCTAAACATAATTAAAGTCTCAATCTCTTAATTCCTTGCAGCTGTCTATTTTTATTCAAAGGAACCAGTAAGACTCTTGTCAGTTTGGGAAGCACAGTTTGTACTACAAGAGTTTCAGCATTTGTTACACAATCCTGTTGGAAGTCAATTAACAAATATCAGAAAGGAAGATTAAAAGCACTCTGAAAATGAGTGCTTCTGTAAGAAACCTCCATCTTTTTGGATCAGAAGAGTATATAAGCAGTGCAATACTAAGGCCAAAATAAATGAGGCGTTGTTAGTCAGGTACTGGAAAAACATCTCTTAAGATGAGATGATCTTTAAGGTCCCTCCCACCCCAAACCATTCTGTGACTCTAAGTATTATTTTACTGTAATTGGACCACGATGTGCAACAGGTGACTACATCCATTATAATACTGTTTCATTTATTTTGCTCAAGTATATGAGCGCTTCATAACATTAGAAATATTATGATATAGAGGTGTAGTAAAGGCATGAAGTATTCTTGGTATGTTGCTCGACCTCCCTGCCGTGGCAGAACACCACTGCAGTGATCTCTTGAGTTCTGATTTATTTCCAAGAAGCATGACCTCCGTTTGTACCAAAGAACACAAAGATAAAGGCTCAGATTTAGAAAGACAGATGGGTTTCTATCCAGAGGTATCAGATACTGACTGATCCCAGCAGAAGGTAGGTAACCAAATACTTTTGTAGAACTGGACCTAAATTTAAACAGGAAATGAGAGACATTCTCTCAAGTTAGGAGCTAATATTGTAACACTGGAACTCTCCTTAATTAAAAATGAAATGAAATCATAACAATAAAATTGGCCTGTGGCATCTCCAGCAAAGAAAGAGCTCTTCAGATGTAACACTGAATGGAATCTGTGTAATTTTCACATGTACTAAAATGTCAAAAAACTCAAAAGCAAAAGACATAAAAAGAATTCAATGAATCATTCTCTCTCATGTGTGAGGTACTAATCAGCTCAATACTGATAAAACCCAACCATCTCAGTACCATTATCCCCCAACTATTCCAATGCTGACATCTGTTTCCTCTGTCTAAATCACTACAATTGGTGAAAATAGATTTGGTCTAGACAAGCACAAGGAGAACTAAATGCCATACTAACACTCACTTGTAGCTAATGGAGAGCAGGATTAACTCTTTTTTAACTGAACAAAAAGCCTTCTCCAAGTAACAAAGCCACTTTTCCTGGCTGTGTAACTGTTTATAAACCGTGCCTAATCCAATATTAGCACTCACTTTTATGGTCAGAGAATTTGTTTTTACAACATTTGGCAAAAATAAAGTATGAAAGCATACATAAAGCAGGACCACAGCACCTCTAACAGCCTCCACCTGTGCTCTTGCTTTTAAGGACCTTTAAAGCATCTCATGCTGCAAAAAGCTTTACAACCATAGGAAATTATATACATCACCACCACATCACAAAGTCCTTAGCTAACAGGTATGCACCAGCTCTATTTCCACACCAGAACAGCCTTAACATCTCAAAACTGGTGCAAACAGTAAGCACTACATAACCCAAGCCATCTAAGAAAACCGACTTCTAGTGGTGCTTTCCACGTATTTCTACAAATGGCACTCCTGATGACTTCTGCAGGAACGTTTCTCTATAGCTTCTAAGAGAGCCACAGCTCCTAACCACAGAACTCAAATTCATGTGAATTAAGTCAATGAGGATTAAAAGAAAAATTACCCAAAACATAACATTCTGTAACAAAATATTTTGCTTTTGATGACACATGATACAAATTTTCCTGCCCCATTTTCTCAACATACAGCAGTTAAGACTGAAAGGGAAAGACAAATACTAATAAAATGGAAAAATACTGAAAACAAGTTATAGAGATGAGTAGATGGAGCTGCATCTTTGATGTTTTTGCAAATGAAGACACATGTTTAATAGGTGGCTATTCAATGCGAACAGGATTGGAAGCTAACACAGATTTCCACAGTGACTTCACCAGGCATGGAATCAGCCTGCAAAACGTGAAACATTTTTTCCCCTCTTTCAAGCCTGGCAAAAAACCCAAAACAAACTAAACCCCTCCAAAATAGAACTGAAATTTCCAGAACCATACTCTTACATAGTAACCAACTGTAACACATTTTGGTCCCCCAAATAGGTATTTTCAATGAAATACACCTTCCAGTGTAGGTACGTATTTGTAAAATTAATTTCATTTATACCACACCTCTAGTTTAAGGCAGGTTTTAAGTGTTCTGATTACCAAGCTATTTTATTTTACATCTTCTGGCCATGTTTTGTTAATACATACACAAACAACTCCTAAGTTAACTACAGTAATCATGGTATGGGATGAAGCAAGCACAAAGTCAAAGCCAAATTCAAGGCACTCTGGCTTAAGCATGGGAATGTTCCCTCTCTGCAGCTTTCCATTTTACATACCCTATCCCACATAAGTATCAGATATCAATTCATACTCTTTAAGTGTTCAAAAAGTTTAATTCAAGGCTATATTCTTCACAACCACCTTGATCCAGTTCCACTACCAAATCCATCTTCCAAACATTTTCACCAGATACAAGCTCTACAAGTTCAATGCATGGTCACCATTGAGAAGCTACTTCATTTAGATGTAGTCCAAGAAAACAAATACATCAAGTAAAAACAGCATGCTTCAGTGAATGCATTGCTTCAAATTCTTATTAAAATATGCTAGAAATACACTCAAGATGGTTTTTTTTCTTCCAGAAAGTTCAATTCCACTAACTTTTCCATGTTTCTCAATACTACGTGAGTGAACACTTAGAATTTTAGCTGCACAAAAGTAGATGACAAAAGCAAATGCTGATTTCACAGGGATGCAAATTCAAACTTGAATGTGGTAACGTGTAGATCTTTCTATGTAGACGAGTTGTACAAGCTGAATACCAACAGCAAAAACCTTTAAAGTACTAAATATGAGTCAAACCTGTAAACAGAGTAAAGGGATGCCCATCATTGAGCAGTGTTGCTGAGAACAGCTGTCAACACAAGCTGCTCACACACCACCGTATCTATCCAGCCATTCATAAACCTACGTTTTTGCATACCTATACAAAGACTCTGTTTCCCTGTAAAGACTTAAAATGCCCCCCCCCAAAAAAGGTATGGAGAATATTTTTCCACTAGTAACACTTTTATGATTAGATCAGTAGGCACTTGACAAAAGCGTTACTCTCCAGCATTACAGTAGTGGGCAACGTTCCAGCCACAACTACGATGAACAAAAAGTCACTATAAAGAAATGTTTCTAACAATCAGAGTTTTGAATAAACAGTTTATAAAGCCATGTAAAAATGTTTCTTCACTGGTTCACAGCCAGAAAAGATTCTACAGTCAATTAAAACATCAGTTTTACTGCACAGCTACATACTCTGATTTAGAACTGTAAAAATACAGCAGGCGTTGCAGGACAGTCCATTTGCTCAGTAAACATTATGTGACTCGCATATGATCCTTAAGTAGCGTGTCACATGAACCAAGACATGTATGAGAATCTTATTAGCAAGCAAATTTATTCCTATTTTTGTTTACGAGCACGCCTTACAGCAGAATGAACCTTTATGCTTCCCCACTGGAAAGCTGGGAAACTATTTACAGCCATCCAGTTTTCCAGTACGTTCTGCATATCGTGATTCAGCCTGTGTTACACTATACATCCTGCAAATACACCACTCGGACAGCCAACTGCAAAGAGTATCTGCTATACCTCCAAGTCTCCTCTTAACTAACCATGTTACTACAATCAAGTATAAAAGACAGAAATCTACCGGGGGGGGGAGGGGTAGTTTTCGTATTAAATAAAACCACACAAGAGAAAGAAGAGCAGAAAAACGAACCCAAGGCACAACTCGCACACACTTACATTTGCAGCATGACTTCGTTCAGAAACACGCCATCCACCAGCGCCACATACTCCTCCAGGTTGGTCCCATTTCCTCCAGCTAACGGTCCAAATGTCTTAACCTAAAACACAACCATCACCACCGTGACGCTAACTCCACCTTGTTCTCCACCGCAAGGCGTTTATCATCAAACAATGAGCACATAAATGAGTTAAGGTGTGAGGGGAGATGAATGCTTACCCAGGTGACAAGAGGGCTAGACATGAACTGCTCCAAGAGGGGTGTGAATATCTCGTTCTCCATCTTACAAGGAAACGGTTAACATCAACGTAGCTCCTCCGATGCAAAAAAAACTGAAGCCCTTTACTGCAGCAACTCCGAACTGCTCCGAGGATTTTAGCTGGAGGAACTGAACCCCATTTTTACCAAGCAATTCAACAGCAACAAAAAGTCAGGGCGCTGGCAACTGGGATTTATCTTCTTCGTGCAAGAAGAAAGGCATCTGAAAGTCCATCTACGCGTATTTCAGCATTTCCATTGATGTCTCTCCCTTCCTACATACCGAAGGGGTAGAAGGACGGAAGGAAAGAAAAGAGGGAGGCTGCCTAGCTACTGGGATTCTGCATCAGACAAAAAAAAAAAAGGAAGGAAGGAAGGAAGGAAAAATCTGCTTCAGCAGCGGCAGCTCCTCAGAAAGGAAGGAGAAATTCCTGTAAAACTCTGCAGGCTCATCCTGCCCCTTCCCCACGCACCGAAATCCAGATGAGGGGAGGCAATGAGGGGCAGAGACCCCCCAGCTCAGCCCCCCGGGCTGCTCCTGCACACGAGAGAGCCCCTCCGCTCTGCTCCTCGCAGCGGCACGGCAGCCACCGAGGGGGAACCAGCCCCTGGCAGGGATGAGAGGCTATTTTAACGCAGTTCCCTTTTCTAGCCCCTTCCCTTTTCCACCAAAGGAGACAGCGGCAGGACCGGCACACGCCGCCTCGCCCCACAACCTCGCCCTTCCCCCTACGCTGGCCGCTCCCCTCGGTCTCCGGAGCCCCCCCGACCCCCTTCCCCAGCCCTAAACCCCCGTGTCCAGCTCTTCGCCTACCCCACTACCCCCACCCGTCCTCAGCCTCCCGCCGCACCAGCCCCGCTTCCCACTCCCTGCTCCCAGATAACGGCCACCTCTCCTCAGCCAGCCCGGCTGCGCCGCATCACTCCCTCCCCTCCTTCCCTCCCTCACTCTCTGACGGGCGGCTCCAGCGCACGGATCCCTCCGCCCC
>NDXB01000888.1:0-20101 GCA_002631895.1 Agapornis roseicollis
GGCATAAAACCCCCACAAGAGCAAATCCTCCCACCCCATAAGCAATGCCCAGAGAAGCAGGCTGCTGTCCGCACTTAGTCACAGTGAGAGGAAAGGGCTTTTGACTACCAGTGCTGCCTCTGAGCCTTCCCAGTGCCCAAACAAGCCTGCAAGGCTTCCTTGTGTGCTCATGGCCATCCTGGGAAGCTTTCCCCGATCCCTTGCTCCACTGTCTTTCAAATAACTCTATGTACACCTTCCAAATGAAAAATAGTGAGAACTCAGGATCAGCTCTTTAAAAATGGCCAATTCCCAGTGACATCAAGCACAGCTATTCAGGTATTGTCTCTGACAACCAGGTTATACTTCTGCTTAAATTTTACAAATCATCTTCCTCTTGCTATTACAGAATACACTGACATATTTCACAATTTCCATTCAATTCCCCCTACAAAACTCTGAGGAAGATTTATGGTGGCAAGGACTGCAGGCTGTGCATCGTTTTACAAATCTCTTTTCTGTCACTGGGGTAGCCCTTACGATGTGCATCCGTCCACACACACCATGATGTGATTAGGCAATTACAGTTTGGGCACTCGAGTTTCTCATGTGCTACATGTCCTTCTGACTAGCACTGGGGTGTAGTCCAACAAGCCCTACCTAAATCTGCTACTGGCAAACCAAGTTTTTTAATAAGCTTCTGAGGCCTTCCTATATGATTCAAAAGGGATTTGAACTTTATTTCTAAGTTCCTTCAGATGTCACTGGACATGAGGTCTACTGACACAGATTTTTAAAGATACGAGCATAATATAACATATACCATTCACAGTTCCAAACTTTGTACATTAACCTCTCTCACTGAGCACACCACTACTTTGGAGTTATGTGCTAATAAATGCCAGCCTTAAAAATACAAAGCAGCATCTCTTAGCACACCCTATCTGTAGCATGTTCCTCTCAATGAGTTTTATAGCCAACATCCCATCAAATTCTAGAAGCCTGGTTTTATCAAGAATTTACTCTCTTCTAGTTATTGTACTTTTATTGGTGTTTTGTATTCACCAGCACTTTGTGCCTGCCTGTCCCTCCTGGATTTCAGGTGTCTCATCAAGACATTTGGTCAATTTACTCATCTTAATGGAGAAACAGTTACAAAAATAAACACAACATGAATGCTGTTGCAGTCAAACATGGCTTTTTTCTACATGTCCCACTGTTGCTGGGTAGCGTCAAAAGGAAGCTTCAGACTCCTAGCTGATATACCCATAGTGTTCTCCCTCGAGGGTTTTGAAAAAAAGACAATTAGAAGTCTAAAGTTACCGCAGCTCTATAATATATTCCTGCCCTGCTTACCCATTGTTAAAAGCCATTTTACCAGTGATATTGCAAATTTCATTCATCATAGAAATTCAACACAATTGTCAAGCCTATCTGTCTTGCTCAAATGAGGTTCATGAGTGTAACAATGAATTTTCTGCTCTAGGTATTAAATGCCATGTTACTGTGCTTAGGTTTAGATATAAATAACTTCATCATGTGCACGAATAACGATCAAACATTTTTCTTAAAAACCCCACCAAATCTAAAGGAACTGTTTTTTAAAAGAGAAACCAAAACCCACCAAATCCTTTTATTCTGTTTCCTCTACACTGCCCAAAGTTCTCATTTTGTGAAATTTGGTCATTTAAACTGACGTGATTTGTAACAAAACCTTCATTATACAAGACACTTCGAAACAGAGCTGTCTTTAACAATGAATCATAGCTCTAAACTTTTTGATTCACCCAAATATCTCTTCCACCAAGAAAGACCAATGTGATAAAAAAGCTGAAGAACAGAAATGTAAATAGTAGAACTGTGATATAAAACAAGGCATGCAAATGCTCTTGTTATGTATAGACTCTTAAGATCAGACATCTAACCAGTCATTTTTAATAATTTTCAACTTCTAGATTTCCTTCAAAATAAGTTATCTAACTGAAGTATGAAAAATAACAGATTATTTTGTTCAAAATAAACTGCTAAGAAACGTATGGTCAGTTGATCATTTTCCCTGGTGTACATTCCCATTCTTTCTTATTTAACCTATTTATTGATATATTACATGTTACAGTGTTTGTGCATAGGCAATCATATCAGAAACTGGAGAAACTAACAGCATTGACAACATACCTTTGCAGTTCAAAAGAACTGAGAACTGTTCCCACACACAAGAATGCACTTACTTGCTTTACTTAACAACAACTTATCAACACAAAATGAAAGGGCATTACATGGGCTGAGATTACTTCTGCAAGATTGTTGTTCCACTTTGTCATCAAAAGTAAATTACACAAACAGATGAATGTGATTTCTGCATTCATAAGCATAACAAATTTCTGAGACAACTCTTTTTCAGTTGGACAATGAATGCTTCTATGTCTACAGTTTTCACACTTTGGTAAACATTTGCACAGAAACCACTAACAAGCAGTTAAATGCACTGTTCAAAATAGCCGTATTTCAGTATCACATTATAAATGAAGTATCAGAATGCTATACAAAGTGGATTTCATAATTCAGTGTTTAGCATTTCATGATTTTGGGGTGGTTAAAAGAACTTACACAGTAGATCAGTCTTTTTCTGCATCTATGTCACAAAATCATCTTTAAATAAATGATTATAGTAAAGAACTTTTAATGACATATTATCATGCAATATTTTCCATAGTGCCCGTAGAAACTTTATGAGATGACAAGTATGCAGGAGAATTAGCAGGGAGAGGGGACAAAACCTCTTTCAAAGTCTTCATTCAGAAACTGGGGAAATCTTTCTAATATTATCCAGAGCAGAGCTCAGTCAGGAAGATGCTTGCTTTCAGGTCAGCATGCCTTCTGTGGGCACCTTGCATGAAATCAACTCTTGTGCAGAGACAAATAATGTGCTTCCCCGAAAATTCCCACATGGCTATTTTCATGGCAGAATTAGAAACGTAAGAGGGGAAAGGGAATGCAAAAAATCAACTTTTACTTCCAAATCATATTCGCTGTAAATGTGCTCAAAGAACCACAAAATATTTTACTTTTCCCAATCTAAAGAAAAGCTGTACTAGTTTATTTAGCTCCTTCGGAATAACAGCTTACACAACTAAGCACAAAAGTAAAAGATATATTCAATGTATTGTCAGGTATTAAAACACTGAGACATCAGGCATAATATACCTGTGCTCCAAAGTTACATTTTATGTTAATTTATGTTATTTATGTCAATGCGAAAAATACTGGGCAAAAAAATGCTTTGTCTTTAATGCCTGTAACTTTCATCACTGCAACAGGTTAGATAAGATTTAGGTATTTAAGAGTGAGGCACAGATAATCCTTGGCTATCCAACTTAAATAACTTCCTCTGTGTATTCTATAATAAAACTTATACATTGGATAGACTTAATAAAAGCCAGGAGCAAACAAAAATCTTCCCTTTCTAACAGTAGATCTCAGAAACATTACAGAATTCTACCAAACCCATCTGCTTTCTTTAGACTTAGCTGCTCCCACAGTTCTTAATCAATGCCTGCTCATCCTACTGCTTGACCACATTACACTAGAGAGCTGCTTTCATTACATCTGCTCGTAGGAGCGAGACTGCTGCTTGAAAACATCGTCCATTGCAAGATCAAACTCTGTGTAGCACCGGAAGGAAATTCTGCCATTCTGTTTTACCAGATTTGAAAACTGTATGGCCAGTAATTCCAGAATCCCGTATTACTTAATATGTGTATGTACTGCAAGAGCCTGGAGTTGCAGTTATGGAAAAAGAGACTCTCATGACACAAAAGAATATTAAAAAGCAATTTGTATGCACTACAGTTTCTTTGTTAACAGACTTTGGGGCAGCTAAGGGATTTAGGTACTACCACACAAATACAAGACAACATTTTATATTATCTGAACTCCCACCAAAGATAGAAATCTTATTTTCTCAGTGTATAATCTGAATGTTATCCTCCAGAGCTGCTAGATTCAGACTGCATTACTGATAGACCTTTGAAAGAATTACCACAGTCAGAAGTCTTTCGTAGTAGCAGGTAATACCTTCAGGTTTTATTTTGTGGCAAGTCCTAAACTGATCTCCTGCAACACTGAGTAAGGGGTAGGAGGTACTAGCTGAAGATTTACTGTATGACTGTTTGAAGTACATCATAACCTCCTCTTATACTTCAAGGAAGTTAATGACCTGAACATTTCCCTTCTGCAGTTTGCAGTGTCCTTGCTCAGGAATTCCACAATCTGCTGAGCCAATTATTGTTTTAATGGATAGGAGCTTGCACTCAGGAAAGGCAAAAGGAAGAAACCTTCCAGGAATTCAGGGTTGACTAGTAGTTCAAAGCAATTCAGTCACTGTAACACAGTATGTAGGAACTACAGTTATTTTCACACAGACTATATTTAATGCACCTAAGAAACCCCTTCTCCTGAATACATTTAACAGTCACACACATGCAATTTTGTTCAAACTACAAAATTCTCTATGAAGACAGGTGACAGTAAAGCTGGAACTGAATGCAAAAATTATTTGCTATTAGATGGAAGCGGTGGAAAAATGTCTGGATCACTGGGCTGAAAGGGTCAGTGATTTTGAAGTCTGGTTAAGAGCAGCTAGTTAAGAGCACATACTTGCTTCAGGTAAGGGTAGTGAAATAAACTGAACAAACAATACCATATAATTAGTGACTAATGTAGCTATACTTAAGAATAGATTAACACTGATATCTTATGAATAAAACATTTGTCAGAAACTGATTAGGAAGCACTCTGCTAGCATTCAGTATTCTGCTAGCTTTCCTTTGCCAATGCATATAAAGTTACATAAAAATAAATGTTAGGTTATAATAAACAAAATTCTAGGCACCTCCCACACTACTGCAGCTATAGATTTCTGAGGAATAAATGACAGAAACAAAGGGTCTAACCTCTTGCTTGTAGCCCAGGTCCACAAGTCTCATGTGCTCCTGGACTGTCTTGGCGCACGTACCATGGTACTAGCTGGCACCTGCGCCACTTGTGGGTCTTCCACCTGAAATGAGGGGGGAAGCAATCAACTGCAAACAATCCATCTAAACTTGTAGCCATCAAAACTGAGGCAGCACAAGTACTAGACAGTGTTAGAAACCACCATAAGATGTTGCTTATTAATGCTAACCGGTCACAGACAGTTCACGACAAATATTAATACTGTAAAGTTTTCCCTCTTTAATGTTAACTGTTTGGCTCCTTTTAGCACTAGGCCATTGAGAACACAGGGAAGGAAGGAGGAGGCAAGGGAAGAAAGAGAAAGCAAACCATACGTATTTTCAAGAATTTCAAAGTACAAAGGTACATTAACACTACCGTACAAATAGTGATACGAAGTGAATACAAACCACAACAGGAGGATTATACATTAATACAAAGTATTAGCACACTCATATAACATGTGAGAAGGAAATTTCAAAAAAGAGAATACTATATAAAAGAATTAAATTATATGACTTGAATACCCATTTAACAAAATAATTTCTGTGCTATGGATTTATACCTGAGCATGCTCAGAGTACCTTACCAGTCAACTAAATGACATACTAAAATTTGGAAGGTGGAATTAGGGACATGACATTTACATCTCATAAAACCAACATGGATCCATCAAATAAGGATGACTTTTAAATACTAGCATGCCCTAATAAACCTCTCCTCTTTCTCACTTTCACTTCCTTCTTTTTTCCACATATTTCAGTGAAGTAAAGATGTGTTGAAGACTCGAAAATACAGCCCAGAGGTAAAGCTCCAGGGTTGATTTCTGGGTTGATTCTGGTTGAATACTGAGAGTGTCTTCTGGCAATAAATACTGTTTCATATAGGTGTCAGCGCATTTCCTTCTCTTCCTTCTTTGCTCTTTCCAAGGACTTCCCCCCTCCCTTTCCCTTAGGCATGCCTTGCAACACAACAGCAAGTGGAGCAATTCTGCCTTGAACCACAAACAAGTCTTGGAGGTAGAGACAAAGATGAGATGAGACAAAGTCTCGGGATTTATGTTTTGTTTTCTCAAATTTCAAATGACATGATTACAAGGGTAAAGTTTTCATAACAAACAAATTCCGTTGCTAAGCTTCATCTACAAAATATTATCCCAAAAGGAGAAATCAGAAGCAAAAAGAGACCACAGCTAGAGCTAAGTACTGGGAGAGTCAGTCTAAATGGCTATGAAGGTGCTTCAGGCAATCCCAGAGCACCTGGGGTCTCCAGTAACTGCATGGCAAATGTGAAGCATACCAAGAGATCCAACACAGTGTGAATATGGGCCAAGACCACATCAAAATAAAACACACACAAAAAGAACATGCAAAAAACTTTAATAACAAATGCAGTATCATGCTTCTTAAATAATTTTGTCATGAATGTAAACTGCTACTTTTAAAAAGTTCCTTCTAGTGATGCAGAATACCCTAGACCTTAAATATAACAAACCCAGACAGGTCTGGTTATTGTCACATCTCAGATAATCCACAGTTGTCTGAATTACTCAGAATGGGAGGAATAAACCCACTACATCCACAGCTCAAGCCATCAGCTGCTCTCATGTTTATAATTATCTCAGTGGTTTTGCACCTCAAGTGCAAAACTGTGCCTCTGTGGGCCAGTATCTGAACTAAGGCATGAGCCAAGCTGAACATGTGAGTCCATCTGTTGCAGCATGTGCATAGGTCAGAAAGATGCTAAAGGAAGTAGACAGAAAATGTGTTTAGTATTAGTTTGCGTCATGAAATGCAAATCACCTCATCTACCCCTCCCTAGCAACCCTTCTTTCTTCTGCTCAGCACATTATAATGCACTAGCTCAAGAAAATTTGATACTGAAGGTACTAAAGAGACAAGGAAGAGCCAGCATTTTAAAAGATAAAACTCTGGCTCTAGTATCAATTAGAAAAAGTTGTCAAGCTATATTTCTCTGATGTTTGGAATACTGATTTTAGTAGCTTCCTAATGCTCTTTTACATCCTTTCATATCTTTCACTTACATACAGTGTGATCTCCTAATGAATTTGCAGTAATAATCTGTACCTGATGAAAGTATTGTATTTCTTTTATCTCAATTTTGTTTTACTAAATAAAGATTAAATTCTATTTGCACCTCTGCAACAGAGAGCAATTTCATGGGAGAAACAGAACATTGGCTTCCAGAAACCATGGCTGATATTTATTTTTCATTAAAAAAAAAAGGAATTTTTTAAATTTTGTCAAGTAAATCCAACCAACTGAATCAGAATTTTCTATATTTTGATTGTGTCAACAGCCAAATCTTGTCGTATGTCTAGGCCTTCCCACACTCCTCAGATGGATACTATGGAACTGCCTGAACATTTTCTTATGCAGTTAGGCTGGAGATCTCCACCTGCTGGGACAGTTCTCAGCATTCTCTGGTGAAATCAGGTCAACACAAACAGTTTTGTGTATTAGAGGACATAATCAACTGTGGACTGTCACAGGGCTGGCAGGATGGAAAGATAAGAGGATACAATGCATGGCACAGTGTGGCATACAACTCAGCTCTCCTAAACAGGTAACACTGCATTTCAGTGCTTTGGATAGTTTAGAAGGTAAGATTCATTTTTTTTTAATGGTATGGAATGTCAAAGTCGCTGCTAGGTAATATTTATCCTGGAAAATAATTCCTAGTTGTTGCCATGTTCCTGCAAAGAAACCAGAACAAAATGAACCAGCAATTCACTATGGGCCTGACTAAGTCTATATTCTGCTCTGAAAGCTTGATATAGTAGTTATGAATCCTATTTGTCTACACAGGCTCATAGAATAGTTTGAATTGGAAAAGAACTTCAAAGGTCATCAAGCCCAACTCCCCTTCAATGAGCAGGGACATCTTCAACTAGATCAGGTTGCTCAGAACCACATCCAGCCTGGCCTTAGGTATCTCCAGGGATGGCACATCCACCACCAGAGAGCCACCTACTGTTAAGAAGTAGAATTTAGCAAACTCTAGTAGTAGCACAAGTTGAAAAATCATTTACTGATTAACGGTACCTGTAGCTATAGCACATGGGAGAAACTTCACATTCCTTTTCCTCAAACAAAGAGTCTGGGCACTCTCGACCACCGTTGGCAGGGAGCTGGATGATGACTCGGTGACGGGACTGCTTCTTTACTGTGATACCCCCTGCAAAGAGTAGAAGAGCTTGTTTCTCCTGATACTACATAGGGATGACGGTAATTAGGGCAAAAATAAGGTTTAACGTTAACAGGTGTTTGAACAGACTGCTGTAGTACTGATCTGTTATTTTGTCCATAACCAGAAAACAAAACATAACAGAGCAAACATTTTAATCTCAGCTTAAGGCAAGGAAGAAGAACTAAACAGAAGGCAATAGTAGTAACACTGAACAAATGAATATACAGCTGATATGAATACAGTGTTCAAGTGGACAGAAATTAAACCAGCTCAGTTTGCTGCTACACTTTCAAAGTTTGCCCTATTCATTTAGAAATTCCACTTTAGAAACAGAAATTCCACTCTGGAATTAATTTACAGTTTACAGCGTGTAATTACTACAGTCATTCATTATTAATGATAACCAAGAAATAGCTCCTGTACGAATTTTGATTTCAGTCATCTTCAGATACCGGCTCTTCAGGCAGAAAGTGAAGAGAAGAGCCACAAATCGCTGTCAGTTCCAAAGAAATACCGAATTTACAAACGCCGTTTGGGAGAAATCTTGGAATTTTTTTCCCCCCAGATAGCTGTAGCACAGCCATTTGGTTGACTGGGTTGATACCAGCTTTTGGCGGGTTATTACAGCAGCTGCAGCTTGTCTGAACACAGAAGCATGCTGGACCATGGCCAAACAATTGTAATTACAAACAAGCGGTAGGAGAATCCCGGTGGTGGCTCTCCACCACCTGGCTGCTTTTCAACACGGAGGAAACCCTCCACCCACAAGTCAATCAGCTTCAGGAGATGCCAGGAGCTGGCAGAAGGGGCAGGCCAGACGTGTGGCTCAGCAGAGCTGCTGACCAGCTTGCTGACACAAAGGGGTAAACCCCATGAAATAAGAATTGTTTGTGCAGTATAAAGAGAGTTTGACTCACTGAATAGACAGAATGCGAGTACTTGTTCAGAAACACATTGGTTTATAGGAGCCTACACGTTACTTTGTAATAAATATGTGTGAAGAAATGCTCATTCCGTTAAGAACTTTCTTGAAACCCACAGAAATGAGAACACAAAAGGATGACATTTTTGTCCAAGATGATCAGCACCAATAAAAATATGAATGATGATGTAATATAACATAGTATTTAATAACTGTTGTGGTTTAACCCTAGCAGCAACTATGTACCATTCAGCCATTTGCTCACTCACTTCCCCCCTCCTCAGTGGGATGGGGAGAAGAATTGGAAAAAGGTAGGAATGGTAGGCTGAGATAAGAACAGCTTGATAACTGAAATAAAGTAAAATATAATAATAATAATAATGATAACAACAAAAATAATAAAAAGGAAAACAGAGAAAGAAATAAATCCAAGACAAGTGATACACAATACAGTTGCTCACAATGCACTGACCCAGCCCGACACAAGCATTGATCTGCCCTTCTAGATAACTCTCCTTGGTTCCTATACTGGCATGACGTGCCATGTTCCTATACTGGGAGTTCCGATACTGGCACGACTTGCTGTGGCATGGAATACCCCTTTGGCTAGTTTGGGTCAGGTGTCCTGTCTCCGTTCTCTCCTGGCTTGCTGCGGCCCTCCTCACTGGCAGAGCATGAGATTAAAAAGCCCTTGACTTAGAGTTTACACTACTTAGAAACAACTAAAACATCAGTGTGTTATCAACATTATTCCCAGACTAAAGCCAAAACAGCACAGTACTGGCTACTAGGAAGAAAATTAACTATACCAGCTGAACAAGGAGAGTAATGAATAACTATTTCATAGATTCAGATTCAGTGGTCTTAATTGTCTGCCTTTATGCTTGTGTTCTTTAAAAAGCACACAGAATTGGCCATAACATTTGAAGTGTGTGTATTTGATGTCACAGGATCTTACATTCTGGTAGCTGTGAGAAATCACCACATCCCACACAGGGTTTAACAGGCGGTGAAACATGGGGTAATACAGAGTCTGTCTGCAATAGTGCATGTTAGAAAATCACCTCTGGTTAAGCTTGAAACAGAAAAGCAACAAGGCATAAAAATGCAGGCAACATTAAGCCAGTCATCACTTGAACTTCATGTACGATTTCAGTGTAATAAAAATTCAGGGGAGCCCTGCACTGTTTTGAACAGCTTTGCCAAATATATTAAAAGGGTAGTGGAATGTGTGTTGAAATCAGACCATTAACATCAACTTCAAGTCAGCTAATTTTTATTAACTTCCCTTCAATTTTCCTTTGAGTAGAAGAAACCAGCCAAAATTATAAACACACGCATATCTATTTACACCTCTAACTATGTACCTATCTATCTCGTTGTGGATAAAGCCTCAAGTTTCTCTCAGGAGCGAGCAGCATGTGCATTTTCACAGACCAAAACTGACCATTTTATAATCTGATAATTCAAATGCTACAATTCTACACCTGTTCTGGTACGCGTTTACTCCATGAGTAAACATCTCTTTATCAGCAGAAGACGCAAATGGGACTTTGTAACATAAAGATTGGTAAAATGGTGAAAAAAAAACCAAAACAGATGCATAAAGAAAATGTATAAAAATAACCACTCTTTCAATAAAAAATGTTGTGTCCTCCCTGCAGCTGCTGTACCAGCTATTACATGTCCTCAGTCAGAAAGAGATGTGTATAAGCCCTTTGCCAGAAGTGGCTGCTAGTCTCTTTTTCTTCCTTAAAATCTGTCTACTAGCACACAATGGATAAAATTACCTTCTTGACACGAAGAAGGACACAATGTCCAATCACTGAATGGAGTCACAATACAGTCCTTCCTACAGGGAAGCAGACAAGGCCTCACAGTTTCTGGTCTGAGGCTCTCAGGGCATCTAAAAAACCATGAAAAAGAATCATTATCAAATAAACAATCATTCTGCTGTGAAGTGGAGAATCATGAGAGGTACTGAATGCCTGTAGGCACACAAGGGGAGTGCTAGTTGCCCAGAATTCATCAGGATGAAGCACAGAAGAAACCCCACAACTATTAGCATTTAAATACATCTGGTGAAAAGCAAATGAAACCTGGTGTATTCTGCACCTGGGGATTTAACTTAAAATAACCATTCCTCACTCATCATTCCAGTCTCTGCCTTTTGACTGTTACTTTCAAGCTTTCAAATGATTCTGAAGAAAAGCGATCTAGTTTAGCTTAGTGAAATACCTTTTCAGCTCCTCATACATTTACTAGAAGCTCTGGAAGGAGGAATGTTTAAACTGAACACTGCTAACCCAGGAACAAATAGGTATAAGTTCTCCATGATCATGACAGAACCAGAAAATGGTTTGAAACTGCCAGATCAATGAGTCTGTGAAAGACTCTCAGAAGGGACAGAAAACTCACTTGTTTTAGGAAGATTCTGGATCAGCATATAAAAGGGATTACTGGACTGCCACATATGGGACTCATTAACCCAGGTCATTTTCCCCATTCTGTGTTCCTATGTTTTCATCAAGGACAAACAACTCTCCATGCTGCACTACCTGTTTTCAGAATGATGTA
Organism: Agapornis roseicollis; assembly: GCA_002631895.1. Lineage (NCBI taxonomy): Eukaryota > Metazoa > Chordata > Aves > Psittaciformes > Psittacidae > Agapornis > Agapornis roseicollis. Next base: position 11,681 of record NDXB01000888.1, read on the forward strand.
ACAGCTCTTGCAGAAGGACTGCAAATCTTTAAACCCCCCCTGAAAATTACTACTGCTCTAAAGGCATACAGACTGGGGACTGTCAGGGGAATACGTAAAGAGGCGAGAAAAACAGCACTTCTACATTTCGGAGCTTTTGGCTCATTAGAGAAAATCATTACTATGATTTGTGGTTGCTGAATGTCCGGGACCAGAGGGATGAGAGATCAGTTTTATATTTGGATTGGATCAGCTGGGGAATCTTGGCTTTCTCAAGGCATCTTTCTTGCCAGGCTGAAGGGAGCACAGGCAAATCTAGTGATGAACTACCTGAAAAATGTGATCTCCATGGTGAGTGATGAACTATGCCTGTGCAGTGGGGCGAGGAGAAGCAGATGCAAAGAAGAGAAGTTGAGTTGCAGCTTTACAGAAACATATTCTTCAGCTATAACACTTGCTAGCTCATTATTTCCACTGTTTGTCTCTGCACTTCCCTGTCAATTTACATAAAATTCTCCGAGTATGATCCATTGCTGTGAACAGCACCAACTTCTTGGTGCCTTCTTGTAATGACGTCTACATCGTTTCCTTTCCTCCCTTAAAATACTTATGCAAAAGACCATGGAATATTATAGCTATAGCAACACAAATCTCCATCACCTCTGCATAAGATCTCTCTACATTGTAAGCCAAGTTTTTTCCTTGTTTCTTTGTAAGATTAGATTATTTATGGTCTTAAAAAAAGATGTCATCAATTAAACTCATTGACTATGTTTCCAGAAATTTATCTAAGGTTAAAATTAAAAGCCCTTCTGAGAAGTACTTAACATTGGCTTACTAATGACTTTTTCCTTAAAGAACAACAAAAATTGTAAGTATACAAAAAAAAATCTGAATTATACGCATTCACTGTTTCACTGAAAACTTCGTCTTTCAGGAGCACTGAACATTACTCAGATCCTTGGGCAAGGCAATTAGTTCAATTAGAACTCCATTTCTATCTTTTATATTGTTTGTATTTAGTGTTTGTAGCTTAAAGTATTGATTTTCTTTGCAGTCCTTACTCAAGGTCAAGTAAAAGAGAAAAGATACCTGCAACTTTTGAGGTAGATAAGGCCAATAATATTGATTGTGTCTTACCACAGGAATCTTTTTTATTAAGGGGAGCTTAAAACGAGATTTCTGTTTACACTTTCATGTTAAATGTTTGGGTCTTTAACAACGATTCAGTGATTTTAATGTGACGATTTGAAGGATCAACCAAGACTTCTATTTCGTGTGTGTGTGTGTGTGTGTGTGAGGATTCATTTATGACACAATAAACAGGCCTTCCCTCACAAATTCAGGGTTGAATCAAAGGCAGAGACAACAACAGTGGATTTTAAAAGGAAGACAAATCATTAGTGTTGTGCTTTGTTTTGGTTTTTTGTTATGCAAAATGAGTAACAAATAAAGATATAATGGTATCATGGCTGAACAGAACAGCAACTTAATGCAGATACACAACAATTTAGATTATCGAATATGCTGGTATTAGTCCTCATACTTCCATTTGAAGTAAATTGGGAATAAGTCTACTGCTGAGTAAGAAACAAATTTCAGGCACCATGCAAATATTTAGTGTGAGAACAGCTGCCTCATGAACCTTCTAAATGACCTCTGCTATCACCTCTTCCAGCTTTGAATTTATCCTGAGTGGTGTATATTTGCGGACTGAAAACTGTATGAATATATTATCAAATGCATTTTACTAGCAGCTAATCTGTGTTTAACCCTGGTCATATATTAAACTGTAAAATTAAATCAATGAGCCAAAGGGATGCCTTAAAAAAACATATATATGGCAAAAAAAAATCCTCACAAAGGTTGTCAAACTAATTTCCTGTCAGAGCTCCAATGTGCTTCACCTCCTTGGTCTGCTTCTAAGAACATGCACTAACATGGGCTGTATCATATTTAGATCCAAACATGTATTTTAGTGAACTGCACTCATCCATGTATCTGCACTGCAGACCATACATGTACCGCAAGACCCTTATCTTAACTCAGCCTGATGATGACAAGGGCCAACTGGATTTAGCAGTCAGTCAGCTGTCAGCAGAATCAGCACTGTAAACACCACTGTAAAAATCAATAGGAAGAATGGTGTTATGTAGTCCTCCTGTTGCTTCAGTTTTGTATTCTTAAAAGATTAATTTTTCCCTCATGAGAACACAAAAGTCTTTTTGCCTTTGCATGCAGTCGCTGATGATACAAACACAATAGCAAATTCATAACTACAGTATGAAGATACTGTTCAAAATCTTTACTTTTTTGGGCCCACTTGTCCCACGTTGACTCTCACACAGATGACCTTTCTTGTCTGCATCCCCACGGAACAGGTGGCCTCCCCATTCCAGCTGGCAGAGGAATTGAAAGCAGAGACAGACGTATCCTCTATGCACTGTCCCCATGGGCCGGTCTGCCAATGATACACAGTGCAAGAGTGTTCGTTACAGCTGCGCGTTTCCTGTAGGGCACTACTATTTGGGCACTGTATTCCTCCTGGAACAATAAAACAGGGCAAAAGTTCATAGAGGGGAAGGAAATAAAGTGTTTTATTAAAACAAACAAAAAAAAACCAAAAAAACCCAAAACATGCCCACTTTTAAATCTTACTAGTTACATATTATCACTCTGAGTACACGAAAGAAATGCTGTTCCTTTTTCCTCCTTTTCAAACGCCCAATATTGACTTTGAACAAACTACAAAGAACAGACTGTACATGGACAGTGAAAGTGCACAATAAGGATGCCAAAACAATCATAACTTCTATAGCACACTAATCTGCAGCCTTTTTATTTTGGGGTTCTCTAAAGGAGACTGCAAGAAACACAGAAATGTTCGAAGGCTCTGGGCAGAAGAAATGGTTAAAGATTATAGTTACGCATGTGTAGAGACCGCTGTCTGTGTGCAATTCACAGACCAATTAAAAAGAATTTTGGAGCTCCTGTCCTAGCTCCCAGTGGATATTTCTCCATGTTACACAATTCCCAAAGAGGGTGGCACAGCTGGCAATTTCAGGTTCAGACTGAGATAACAAAGGCTGTTACAAGTTAAGATTAAAATGCATTAATGGGTCAGTAACTGTGAAGAAAAGCACAGATAATGCCATCTTTGTTGCGTCCAGTTTCAGATAATATGTTCACTTTCTTATATTCAAGCATTTCAAAGCTAATCTGGCCCCCCAATCCTCCATGAGTAAAGAACAGGTCTTTCCTACTAGACATGATCACAGGCTACTAGATGTCTAGCTCTGTGAATGGACAGCATGTATGTTATATCTCTGGTGTTACTAGACATACAGAAGCTAGGTTTAAGACTTAATTCATGGCTTACACAGGAACAACAGAACTCTTATCTCCAAGTGATGGTGAGCCAAAGAAAATCTAAATAACAATTAAGTCTTTCCCTAAAAGACAAGAACAGTAAGAAAGAAAACTGAAAGAGGAGCTTCTAATTAGTTACTGCAGATGAGCCATACAACTTTCCTCTAAAGATAAAATCATGTACTCACACCAAGTGCATGTCAGACAGCATAATAACCTTTATATTCCAACACTGAACTTCAGGTTGACCTCCTGCTCCAAAGGAATGCAAGAGTGAAGTGGTTTTAAGCAGTTATTGTTGAGAGAAAATAAACAAACAACTATATGTCATAAAAATTTGCTGATGACACCAAGCTGTGTGGTTGGGTGGATCCGCTGTAGGGAAGGAATGCCATCCAGAGGGACCTGGACACGCTTGTGAGGTGGCTGATGCCAACCGCATGAAGTTTAACCATGCCAAGTGCAAGGTCCTACACCTGGGTGGGAGCAATCCCAGGCACAGCTACAGGTTGGGCAGAGAGGAGATTGAGAGCAGCCCTGCAGAGAAGGACTTGGGGGTGGTGGTCGATGAGAACATGAACATGAGCCGGCTGCAGTGTGCGCTTGCAGCCCAGAAAGCAACCGTATCCTGGGCTGCATCCAAAGGAGCGTGACCAGCAGGGCCAAGGAGCTGATCCTGCCCCTCTGCTCTGCTCTCGGGAGACCTCACCTGGAGCATTGTGTGCAGTTCTGGTGTCCTCAGCATCAAAAGGACATGGAGCTGTTGGAACAAGTGCAGAGAAGGCAACGAGGATGAGCAGGGACTGGAGCATCTCCCATACAAAGACAGGGTGGGAGAGTTGGGGCTGTTGAGCCTGGGGAAGAGAAGGCTGCGTGGAGACCTCATAGCAGCCTTCCAGTATCTGAAGGGGGACTATGAGGATGCTGGGGAGGGACTCTTCATTAGGGACTGTAGTGACAGGACAAGGGGGAATGGGTTTAAACTGAAACAGGGGAGGTTTAGATTTGATATAAGAAAGAAATTCTTTCCTGTGAGGGTGCTGAGGCACTGGAATGGGTTGTCCAAGGAAGTTGTGAATGCTCCATCCCTGACAGTGTTCAAGGCCAGGTTGGACAGAGCCCTGGGTGACATGGTTTAGTGTGAAGTGTCCCTGCCCATGGCAGGGGAGTTGGAACTGGATGATCTTAAGGTCCTTTCCAACCGTAACTGTTCTATGATTCTAAATTAAAAATTAATGTTTCAAGTACTCCAACACAACTCAAGTGTCACAAGCCTGAAAATGCTTTATACTCCAAGCTGCTTGGTGAGGTGTCTGGATCTGCAGCAAACCTGAGGAAAGGGCCATTATAAGGAAACCACAGGACAAAAATGCAGATTCTCAAATTATTTCCATACAGATATTTTTAACTGCTGACTTCAGGTTAAAATTACTGACTTAAGCAAGCAACAGTAAACATCTGATTAACTGAGATGTGATGCCAAAGACTAGCTAATCTTAAATTTTGCAAAGGGCTATTGGAAAAACCTAAAAATGTGGGAAAGTAATTAAACAATGACTGGAATTAAATTGGGTTTTGGCTTAGAATAGGTGTAACTCGAGTCTTTTAGAATTGCTTAGAATATATGTCAATATGCAAAGCATCAAGACAAAACATCATAAGCATTTTCAAAAAAAAACCCAAGAGAAATAAAGAAAAGGTAAAACAAAATTATGACAAATTTATAATCAGTTTCAAAAAGTTATTCAAGCAGATCCCTTCAGGAAATCGAAATTTTTCCATCTAAAACCAACAGACAGGAATTGTCTGTTGTGCAAAGCGTTCGACAGTGTGGGGTGCCCCTGCTTATGGCAGGGGGGTTGGAACTGGATGATCTTAAGGTCCTTTCCAACCCAAACTATTCTATGATTCTATCAATATAAGCAAGGAAATTAGGAAAGTAAGTGTATTTTGAAAAAATAAAAAGTTGAAGATAGTAAAGTCACAAATTATTTGGCATAGGAGAGAAGACTGATGCCCATGAGGCGTCTCGACATGTTTCCCCAGTACAAGGGTTAGATAAAGGAGAATTTAGAAAAGATAAAGGTTACTGAATTAACATCTGAAGAAGAAACAAAAGGGAAATATTTAAGCAAGTTAAATAAATTAAGGTGGGGGGAGGGTGGTGGTGGGAAAAAGTGTTTCCCCAGGATGAGATGCCATAGCCACCAGTTCCTAAGGCATTTTTGACAGCTATGCAAGCATGTATATTCAGGGGAAAAATAGGAGTGACATTGACTTGTGAATGAAAAACACTGGGGCATGAATATCTGCAGGTTTGTGGGAATCCAGTTCTGTTCAGATTATATTAATATTTTAAAAACTATGGAAAGAATAAAAACATATGGAAACAACAGTACTGACTTCAGACTAAACCAACCATTACTAGTACCAAATCTTTGTAGTAACAGAAAACATATTATTTATTTATAAATCAGTATGCCATTCTTTCCAGGAAAACAGCATCTTCTTGCTTTCCTCAAATGAAAACAGTTACAGAAATAAGCAGAAGGGGTTGGAAAACTGGCAATTAGAGATGCCCTTTACAAGGTCTGTGTAGGGGTAACAAGTCTAGGGCTTTAAGAGCCTTTCACCAAACAAGTATCACAAAAAAACCCACCCAAACCCAAACCCCTCATTTAATCTTAGGATATATGAAATAGGGACATAAAATCCTAATTACATTTTATATAACCCATGGACAGATGACTGTAAACTTCTTGGCTGTACTAAAAATAATCATTTCAAGGTGCAAAACCAGTTGGAGCTGAAGCATTTCTTTCTGGTTTTGGATACTTAAGCAAAGCAAGCTTGAAAATGAAAGGCTACCTCTACAAAGGGACTTGCATATTACTCATAAAATAGAAGAGTTGTAAGATTAGTTTCTTTGAAGACTAACAGAATTGTCATAATCTTAAATTGCTTTTCTACCTGATTTGGAGCTGCTAATGGGTAACACATCTCACTCTAGGATATTAAAGGACTGGCTTTTCAAGTCTTTGGTTTTTTGGGGTTTTTTTTTTTGATAACTTCCAAATTTCAATATGCTTAAACATTTTTAAAGCATTTAGGATAATTTTAATTAAGCATTTCGATATCACTCATTTTACAAATGCATATAATTTTATATATGCTTTTCAAAACAGCTGGAATAACCCTGAAGTTGGAGAAAACATGTAACTGAAGTGCCTTTTGTAATCTGGAGAGAGGTGCTACTCATTGCCATTGAAAAGTTCTTAGTATAACTCCCCTTTTACAACTATGAAGTCAGTGCACTGGAATTTTAACAGGAATCAAATTTTAAAGCACATCAACCATAAGATCTCTGGAGTTGAAAAGAGAGTCCTTTGATACAGCTTACAGGTTCAGTAAATCAGTCCTGCAGGTATATGAGAAGTATGAGCTGTTCGCCCTTGTGAAAGAGAATACCTGATGAAATGGACAACTGATGCTCTATACTATCTAACTCTGATGTTTAATTGCCTGTGATATATGAGGTCACATTAAATAGTCTTTCTGGCATTACACTTTGCTAAGCTATGAACATACAATAGCCATAGTAGACATTGTCATGCATATGCATCCCTGTCCTAAGGGATATTTCAAACAAAATAGTCCTTCACTCTCATTTTATTCAGCTTCCTTTTAATCAGATGATTTTTTTTTCTTTGCATTTGACTTGTGGGATTTTTTGTTTGGTTGGTTGGTTCTTTTTAATCTTTACTTTTCCAAGGTTAGTATCAGTCATTTACTACTGATAAAACTTGGAATGTACCCACAACATTAGTGTTATGCTGTATGACACTGATTCTGCAGTGTCAATCAATGGTCATGCACAATTAACACAGAACCAATCTGTATACCTACTATTTACTAAAAAATTAAGAGTAATTTAGTTCTTTTTAATGTCAGGTCATGGGCTATGTGAAGTAGTCTCAGAGTGTATTACTAATTATATAAGGCCTGTTGTAAGCAGGAAAGGAACTTACAGATATATTAAACAGAAAATAAAACAAAAATAGAGAAACCCTACATTCAACAGAGAGATGCTGAACTGTGTATGATGCCTTTACTAGACTTATGCAGAACAGCCATATCAGGTAACATCATTATATCCTTTGCTGTCATTTTATATTTTGAGACAGTGACTTTCCTGAGTTTCTTACTGTACCATGAAGATGTATTTGACAGTGACACAAATGAGCTACCGCTATAGACAGCCTCACAGACAAGCAAATTTATAAATCACTTCACCTTGCAAACCTGCAAGCTGAGGGCAATGATCTCCGAAATGATAGAAAAATGGTTATTGTGACACCAGTTTCCACATGGAATCATCTCACAAACCACAGAGAAATCTTTATCTTGGGAAAAGAGACTCCTCTCTCTTTCTCCACTGAATGCTACTAAATAAGCCCATAACAGACGTGCATAACCACATTGAGCTTGAGGCTCTGCAGTGTATGGTTTGACCATGAGGAAGAGGTGTTGTTCAGAATGAGGAAATCCTGCTGAAAGAGAGCACAGCTGAGGTCAGCTCATAGCTCCAGCAGAAGTCAGTGTGCTGCTGGAGGGGCAGCTGTATCCCAGAGCTCATTAGAAAAAGTTGTCACTACTGTAGTTTACATATGGCTTCAATTTTCATATGAAGCTATTCTTCTCACCAAGGAATTATTATAATACTATGGAATTATTCATATTCTACGTCATCCAAGAAAATTGATTATACTGTGACTGCTTCCTGCTGGCCAGTTATGCTAACTTGATGGTTTCTTCAAACCAATTCAGCAGCACAGATAGCTGGCAACTGAGAAGAGAAATGAAGTATGAAATGACATAGCATGACAGTCATCTGCCAACACTAAAAGCAAAATGACAGAATATAGTATTTTTTATTTCAAAGAGGAAAGAAACTGAACCATCACGAAATCCAGCCATACAAAATCCAGATAACCTATTTCAGCCTATTTACAGACCCTCGAAAATTTCAGTGGGGTGCTCATATTTAAAGTACCCCAGTGAACAAGAATTAAG
>NDXB01000888.1:20364-31843 GCA_002631895.1 Agapornis roseicollis
ATCCTATTTACCTCGAAAATTTCAGTGGGGTGCTCATATTTAAAGTACCCCAGTGAACAAGAATTAAGCACTTCAGACACGTTGAGAGATGGCAATATTCACTGTGTATGTAAAGCCTGCAATGCTTTGATCTTCCCGGGCTTGCAGACTGAATTCTTCATGACTAGCAGGAGGATACATGTGATCAAGGGCTCACAGTATTAAACCTGGACTCCTTAAGTCATGTCAGTAGCCAAGTTGATTGTATGTTCTTTAATTAATTAACATTGACAGCAACTGTTAGCAACAGTTCAAAGAAACGTTCAAAAATCCTAAAGGATCCTAAAGGAAAATCCTCTGGGAGTGTTCATCTGAACTGATCTGATAGTTGTTTTCAGAACTGAGTTTTAATGTGCAAATGGAATTATTATTATGTTTATGAGATTTGAGAATTTTAGTTATACATGGTGTTTACAGAGTTGTCACCAACAATAATGTGCATTTTTTATAAGCTCTGAACAGAACTAAAACCTTCATGTTTCAAAATGGTTCACGTGAAGCTTCCTTTCCACATCAGCAAAACAGAGAAGATATTCTGTGCCCCGAGAACATAAAATAACCTCCCAGCACCAACTACTCAATCCATGAGTTACGTTTTGGGAACACAGCTGATCTCCGTCATGTAATTCTGAAGGTGAAAAGTCACTCAGTTATTTGTCACACAGCAAATGACTAAAAGCCATAAATGACGCACAAGGAGACAGATGTCAATGAGTCTAATTTCAGTGAAACATAAAATAGAAAAGCTACACTAATACTTTCTGAATGTAACACAAGCAGAGCTAAATAATAACTTCTAGCCAGAGTTGCAAAAACATGCCAAGCCTTGGAAGGTCCTTTTCTTTATTTATGTATTTTTATTCTCTGGAGTTCATACAGAGTGCAAAGGAGCATGGTGTTTAAGATACCTGACCAAGATGTGAGTGAACTGCTGTAAGCTAGGTAGGCATACAAGCTTCTTTCCTTAAAAAGAGCACAGAATAACCTCATCTTGGAACAGCAGTAAAGAGGTCAGGGTTTGAGCAAAGCTGACCCACTGCAACATCTAGGTAATGAGTTAGCTTTCTCGGCAGTAGTTTAGGGATTGCTTCACTAGTATCTCCATGGCTTGAGACCTGTCAGTCTTTGTGGTCATTCATTACTGATTCTGACCACTGCACAATAGAAATAAATAAAATACACATACCTAAAAACCCAGGCTGCGCTTAACTGCTTTGCTGTACACGTAGCCTTGCAAATCAGTCTAAGTTGTGTTAAGCATCAAAGTCATAATAAAATGAATATATTTTTAAAAGGATTCATTTTCTGGAGTGATTTAGTTTGTCACTTCCGTGGCACACTTGTCAAGATGTTAGATCTCTGTCTCTAGTAAAATTACTTGAGCATTTTGAAAAGCTATTATCTTGACCTTCATGGAAAAGCCAGAGGCACATGAATTTATGTTTACTTGATTATCATATGATTATCTTTAACACCATGCTCCTTTGCACTGTGTACAAACTCCAGAGAATGCAACTACATAAATAAATGAAAGAACCTTCCAAGCCTTAGCACGTTGTTACGTATTATCATCCACATGAAACATGACTCTGCTTCTCTCGAGTCCATTTCATGCATTATTAAAAAAAAACCCAAACACAACATAAACCAATTTTGCTTATTGTTTTAGGAGCTCTTCTGCTTTGTTACATAGATCTATCAAAGTAATGTCTAAGTAATCTGAATCACCTACTAAAATGTGCATAGTTATGATTGCCTCTTACACTTCTAGCAAAGATCCCTTCCAGGAAAAAGGTTGAATGTGCCTGCTCTGCTACACTTCTCAGGTTTTTCTTTCTACAGTTACCTGAATTCTGTCAAATACAGAGTATCTTTTAGCAATGAGGTTAATCGTGTTTGAGAACAGAGAAGTGGTTTGGTATAAGATGAAGCTTGGCCTTTTTTTTTTTCTCAGAACAGACACACTGCTTCACTGACTCCATGCCTTACAGCTTCAACTTTTCAGCTGAATTTCATCATTTCATCTTGAAGTAATAAAATGCTTAATGATTTCAAAGAAGAACTAAAACATCCTTTCATAGTGAACGCACAGAAATTTACTGTCAGCAATACAAGTGAGCAACAGTTTTCCAGTAACTCCTGGTGCCTGTGTCTCCTTGCTCCCAGTCTTGCACAAGGAATTTTCCCATTTGGACCCTGGCACACCTGACAGGGCTGGTTTAGAACCATGTTACATATAGAATACATTTGCTTTATTACCCCCCAACATACTTAAGAATAAAACAAAATACTTAAGAACAAAACAAAACCAGTTATGGGAAGCATGGAAAATCGTCAAAGGATAAACGTGAACCTGTATCTAAAACCTTTTTATTCTTCTCGTTTATGTTCCAGCTATATCTTCTCTTTGCATTTGCTCCAGATGCTACACAACTACCATTTGCATGAATGAAGGCCATTCATATGACTGAGGATTTGCAGGGTAAAACAAAGGTCTTACTACGAATAAAAATGTTAATGGGTAACTTTATTTACCAATTTGAGCTAAGAAGCTATAAAAGCCATTTGTCAGCATTTAAACCAAGTAAAACTCTCAACTTTTCAGCATCCATATTTATATCCTTCCAAATTCCTAACAATACTCTAAATAGCTCTCTATAGGTCTGCACAGGATAAGGTAACTACATTGCTTAATTTTAATAGAAAATGCGAAATCCATACATTTGAAATCAAAACAGTAACATTATGCAGAACAATAAAAAAGCAGTTTTAACTGAAGTAAGCAAAATAAAATCTCCTCTTTAAAGCAGCTTCAGGTACTATGAGTAATGGCAGGATAAGCATTTAAATAATTTTTCTATATTTAAAAAAAAGAACTGCATCTAATAATTCATTTCTGTCGATCAAGGAATGACTTTGACATTACAAAGACAGTTGGGAATTCACAGTCAAACAAGAGTTTGCAAGAGTATGCAACCTTACCTTCACCTGCATACGCCAGAATGGAGCGGGCACGCATCTGCTTCCCTTCTGTGGTTTTGCCGGAGCAGGTGTGGGAACAGGAGGACCACGCAGACCACATGCTGAGAACACAATCCTTTGGGCATGGAGCTTCGCAGACGACTGGGACTGGGTAGATAGCATCTCTACACAGCTGTCTGTCAACCTCTTCTCCTGGGAAGGAAAAGGCCAGAAGCAGTCTATCATTTGTTAAATTAACTTAAAATGAGCAATCTAGTCCAGATGGGCACACAAATAAATTAGATTCCCTTCTATATAACAACATAAATAGATTTATTTTTTTTTTTATTACAATGACTTGTCTCCTCTGCCTTGATTCTATAAGAACATGCTTAAACCTAGTTTAACTTGATATGCTGTTGAAGTGAATGCCAGCCTGGGTGGTCTTTAGGCTTTCATTTTGATAATTCATATTTGATTCCACAGAAAATCCTCATGCAAATAACAGAGTAATACACCAATGGAAAACTATGTGCATGGAAATGCACAAACAGTAATCACTTTTGCTTCATCCATGTTCATGGGAGAAAGCAAAAGTATCCTAACTTCCAGCTTAGCCAGTTTTATAACCCACAATTTATCCTCTGAATTTCAGCCATGCATCAAAATATGAAGAGAGTTGTAGTAAGCTGTGTTAGCATGTCTTGTTTGGCCAGAAATATCTTCATTCATTAGCAAACCAGTAATACACCACTCTGTGTCATGGAAGTATAGAAAGATCTATGCACTTAAATTCTGTCACATCAGTGTTACACATTTCACTATAAACATAAACTGTTTAATGAAATATTAGCTAATGTTTAAGTAGCAGAGCTGCTTTTGCTTTCAGTAAGGAAATCCTGTGCTTGAGATCTGTCTGAACAGCACTCTGACCACAATGTGGTTAGTTTTGTAGGGTGACATATGATTTCCTGATGAAATCAGTTAATATCCATTAAATGAGGAAAGAAAAAATGATCACATATTCCGAGTTCAGTAAATCTCAGTGACAGTGACAAAAGCTGCAGGATAAATATTCACTTTGGAGTAGATGATGGAAAAAATGAACTAAGGTTGAAAAAAATGAACTGAGATGGAAAGAATGAAAAACCATTTACAGAAAGTGCTTGCAATGAAAAGCAACATGAACTGAGCAGTAGCCCAATACGTCATGCCAATTACAAGAACTGTGAAAAAGTTGCATATAAGAGCACACTGGACTTCTGAGGCCCTGTTAATTGGGCAAGATCAAGGCATGGGAAAGCCAATTCATTCCTAGACATGATTTTTTTGTCTGTTTATTTCCTGGAAAGTGTAACATTTTGAAGCATCTGAATGCCTTTTGTGCTATATGATCCTTCTGTATAGGGCATAAAACCTTCTGTTGAACTATGGTTCACCTACTGAATCTGCCGCTATTGAGGTGTATGTGATCTCAATGGGACTGAACAGGAGTGTCTATAGCACTGCACTTGCTACAGTTCAGCCATGTCAACCCCTTTGTTTTAATACCTAACATTTACAAAACAGCATATCACCAAGATATGCAAATGAACATCAATACAACACAGTATTTGTTTAAATCCTCTATAGTATATGAAGCCATCAGCCAGTGTTAATAACTACCACCTGGATTCTGAAAAGCTAATTCAGTGAGAATTGTGAATGCCGTAAATTTAAGCCAAAAACCTATCAACACTGCTTTACCTAAGTCTCAAATTAGGCTTTTATTGCTTAATAGAATAATAATAAAATGAATCAAACACCAATCTAAAGAGAAATTATATTTTTGTCATTCAAGGTTTACAGAGTACTAAAACTTCTCAATCTCAGATAAACTATGTTCATGAAAATAGAAGGTTCCTTAGTACTAGTGATATGTCATGAGTCCTGGAACTATTAATGACAAAATTCTTTATGAAAGAGAAAAAGATGATGGCCACCCATCCAGTATTATATCCTTTCAATCAGGCAAATATTTTACAACCAGGTAAATCTTTTATTTTATACAGACTCTTCAGACACAACAGAACCGGAACATCAATCTTTCTTGGCTCTGCAAACCAGGGAAAGTCCTGAAAAACATGATTTTTTAAAATAGCCTAAAGTAGTCATAGTCATCTGGGTTATAAAGACCTTTGAGATCAAGACAGTCTCAATAGCTGTATTTTCCTGTATTAGAAAACACAGATTTGAGCCCTGCTAAAGGCTTCTTAAATCTCCTCCCTTACTGCTTCTCTCACTGGACTCAATCTTTGAATCAATTGCTCCTTCTTTTTTATCATAGGCCATTACACCTTGACACCACTGCAGAAGGGATTCCTGCGTGCTTCAGCAGAAAGACGTATGTTCGGGTTGAAGAACAAGATGTAGGAGCAGACTTCAAAATTCTCTTCCAAAGAATAGCAAAACAGCTGGAAAAGGAGTGAACCTTACTCTCAAATTGTTCCATTTCCAGGTAAGACACTGTGAGGTAAACTGCCGGGATACTTTCACACTTTGCAAGAAATACTACTATTACAACAAAGTGTGTCATAGTATAAACATACAGTATTATATAGCGCTTATTTATCTCCTGTCAACTAAGGTGGTGTTAACTTGAAACTCAAGCTAAATTTGGGGTTGCAATGAGAAACTGTGTTAAATTAGTTTCAGTCTAGTTTATATTTTAAAAAAAAAAGAAGAAGCAGCCTTCACTCTCCCAAAATAAAAACCCACTTTTAACTTTTATCCTTTGCTTTTACAGAAAAGAATAGACTAGAAATAGGTATCTTCCATATTAGCACTTAGTTATTGTCAACTGTCCAATTCTTATCTGACGAATTCAACAGCACAGAAATGTAGGTGGAAGGAATGTTCTATAATGGGTACTTCTTATCTTCAGGGAAATATTTTAGTAAGGCTAAATTGTTTCTGACATTTCACTAATGATTTTATGAACAACTTGACCTTTGCTGCCTTCCTCTTTAAAGAGCATAGTATAGTCAGCTACCAGGAACCAGTCAACCATAGGCTGGGAACAATGCCCCATTCCTGCCAACGTTAAAGGATAGCCTGGACAGAGCTTTGAGCAACTCTGTCTAGTGGAAGGTGTCCCTGCTCAAGCCAAGGGCAGGGTGTGTGTGTTTATGTGTGTGTGCTTAAACTAGGTGATCGTTAAGGTTGCTTCCAACCCAAACAATTTATGATACTATGATTTTATTTGAACTTCATAGATATACATTTATACATTGAAATATACATTGAAATCTGGAACCTAGCAACTGTCCATATTCAGACACAGTGCCTATGTACTTGAATGGTATTTCCCTCATGCAACAGATATGTATTTTGGGCTAAATTCTCCAAACTGCAGTATAGGGAGTGACTGAATGTAGACAGGGCGAGAGGCAAAAGAAGTTTTCTTTTTCAAGGATTTAAATGTCAAGAACTGTTTAAACTTTTGCAGGGATTTTTCCAGATTTGTAAGTATAGAATGCACATATGGTATCTGCAATAACTTTGTCTAGATGATAAAGTTTGTGCCTGGCCACAGAAGACCTACATTCTGTGTTTAATGTAGTTGGATCATCTCACTCCTTTGTGGTTTTGTTTATTCATCTGTAAAATGTGTCTGATATTTAAGTTTCTTGTAAAATGCTTTGAGATCTTTCCTACGGGAAGCATTCCCACTGCTGGTATCACTAGCGACACACGGTAAGGAAATGCTCTTGCTTATTGTGCATCTTTTAATATGATACATGCTTCAGTGCACAGTAAAAAATTGCTGTCAAATTCTGACCCGTAGTAAATGGAAAGGCAAGTGCTTAACAGAGGGAAAATTTTTTAAAAAGCCCTAAAATGAACAGCAAAATCACTGCAAGATTCAACGAAGCATAGAGATCAACAACAACAATAAAAATCAACATAAAGTAAAAATGCTGCTGGAGTCCTACATAATAAGGCAACTTGGTCTCAGTCTTTACCTGGCAACAGTATCTGAAAGGCTGAACTGTAACCTGACGAAAACTAAGTAAAAAATTGATGATAAAATCACAATGAATAGGATCAAGTCAAGAGAGTTCTTTGAACGCTAATATCGAACATTATTTTTCAAATGCCTGTGTAATCGGTAAAAAACAGGAGCATCCCACAGTGTAGAACAAATTCTGCAGTTGTATTTTAATGTCCATAAAAGAAGTCATGACATCAACTGAGCCTAAATGCTCAGTTATTATTATTCAGTTGCCTTCAGTAATGCATCTAAGCATGGAGGCCACAGGAAGAAAAAATGCAGTTGGCTCACATGATAGTTCACATGATCGGTGAGCTGTGATGGTTACGTTTACCGTTTCCTTCCTGCTCTGTGAAGAAAAAGAGAAGTCAACAGGAAAGTATTGCACTGCCTCCTGTATGGGTTGTAAGTTAAATGGTGCACAGGACTGTTCCTTATCTTGAATTCCCATGCAGTTTCCCAAACACATTCCTTCCACATGAGGACCTACACATGTCCTTATTCTGACTCCATTGTCAGTCTTTACACTTTCTTACAATCCTGAAGTGGGTAAGTGTCAGTTTCAATTATAATGCTGAGAAGAAAATAAGCTAGAAAATCCTAGTCTAAAGCCTAACTGCCTCAAAGTTTTAAGAACGTCACGACTAGACTGTAATAGTATAGAAAAAGCGCTAATGAGTTCAGCTGTCATTATTCTAAAGAGGTTACAGAAAACCCCAACTTCAAGAAATCCACTGAAATAAGAGAAAACTTACAAACGTATCCAAATTTGAAGTTCTATGCTAGACTGTCATCTGTAATAACCCTGTCTACATATTGGCTGATTAGCCTAATGCAAAATGGGAAATTCTTCACATTACAGGAAGGCTATAAATTTACCAAAAAAAATCATCATATATTTTTCTGGTGCTAGGAGACCTAATATACGCTAATAAGCAGATAATAACCCATCGCCAGGATAAACTAACATCATTTCCATTTCTAATACTGCTGTTGCATTTCTTTCAAATCACTAAGCAATCACCAGCCCCCAAAGCTTATCACAGAAGGAAAGATCCTGCCTTCCTATCAAGGGCTATCACAGTAAATTAACTTTTCCCTCCAAACCACAGTGCTGCAGCAGTACTGTGGATTTTTCATTTTATCAGTGATCAGAAAAGATGGAAAGCTACCATATGCTGTGAACTCCGCACAGGAAAAAGAGGAGGCTCATGATACTTTCATACGGTTTCTGCCTTTTTGCATAATCAGGCACTTGTAATCTGTCTTCTCAAACCTCTTTATCTTATTTCAACGTTATCAGACCTGCTGATTGGAAATTCAGTCTCATACCATGATTGATTTCTTTTTTATTTTTTCTTTTTTTGGGGGGGAAGAAATTCTATTTTTGTGTGTTTTTTTCTAATACAGGAGGCTCTCTCTGAGGAAAGCTGTCTTTCTCATAGCACATGTCTCTAATTAAAATGCATACACAACTGCAAAAGGCTGACCCAGATTTTTCTGTAGGGCGAATTTAGAAGTTAATCTCTGAAAACCTCATAAAATAAGCCACAGAAAGGGGAAGCAATAATATTTACAGGCAATCCATCATTTACCATGATCAGTTATCAAAGATCTTAACGATCTTAAGAGTATTTGGAAGAAAAAAAAGCAACACATGTAACAGCACCTGATTGACAGACCAATATTTGCTCTTAAATCAGTTCAATACTTGTATCTAACTCATACTTTGATATACATCAAGAAACTTACTCCCAGAGGCCTTTATAACAACTTGGTGGTGTGTATTCGTATCTGCTCCAAAGATAGAGCTGACCAGAATGACAAAAAAATCTCTCTGCATGAGGTAGGCCGATAAAATCTCAACATTTTGTTTAATTTTTAATCTCTTCAGATATTGAACATCAAACTACGCTAACCTACAGTTTATCTTCTCCATATATTCTAATTCATAAGCTCCAAAGTTTTTTAACAAACACCACGTGAAAAGATGGTGTATTTTTCCCTTATATTCTTATCAAATGAAGTATCTGCACTCATTTCTATTGCTTAGGTGCCTAGCTGGTAGTTCCAAGTGTTAAAATGGCTTCTAATTCCCTAATCACATGCCTTTCTTGCAATTGCTTCTGCTAAGTAGCATTTGCATTTAATTAAGTACATCTTAATTAGTTGGTAGTTAATATTCGTGAAGTCATTCTCTTCTAAAAAGCCTAAGTAGAAATGGCACTGATTTCAATGAAGACAAATACACCATTTTCTCACATCTGTTCATTATGCAAAAATGAAAGTTGATCTAATAGTTTAATGATATGGAAACATTGTAGAATTGTAAACTGATTTGGTGATTTGCCTGTGAACATTTATGGTGGTTTGGTTTCAATGTTAACACCATACAGTTCATTCCTTACTAAAAGAAAAATTATAATGTATATATACTTTGGCCACTTATTCAAACAACATCATGAATCTTATAAACATGGATGGATTTTTATTTTGTTTGGTGAGTAACTTGTCTAGCATAAGCACATATGCCTTCATCTTATTTGCAGATTTACCATGACTGCATGCACAAACCAATTACATATAGAAAAGGCCACTTACTACTGACTCTTTCACTATACAAAATAATGGAAGATACAAATACCTTTTAAAATATAATCCTCAATTTAAAAATGTGGGTTTGTCTTTTTTTAAAAAAAAAAAAAAANTGGTGAGTAACTTGTCTAGCATAAGCACATATGCCTTCATCTTATTTGCAGATTTACCATGACTTCATGCACAAACCAATTACATATAGAAAAGGCCACTTACTACTGACTCTTTCACTATACAAAATAATGGAAGATACAAACACCTTTTAAAATATAATCCTCAATTTAAAAATGTGGGTTTGTCTTTTTTAAAAAAAAAAAAAAAACCAAAAAAAACCCAAATATTTACAATGAAAAATTACTAATAATGGCAAGAAATACTATCATACAAAAGGACAATAGCTGGAGCTCGGAAACCCTCCATACCACGTGTTTCTCAGATCAAAGACATGTCAACACAGTTTAGAAAAGAAGTCATGATTTTTCTAAGAATTTCTATTCCTTAAAAAGTTGAAACGCTGTATTTCACAAGCAATAACTTCCTGTTGATGACTGTGCAATTTTCCTCACATATTCACCTTATGGGGAAAAAAGTCTGATGGACAGAGAAACAGTGGCTTCAAGAATTCCTATATTCATGCAGAAATCTAATTTCAGCAGTAGCACCTGGGCACTTCTGCTCCTTCTCTGTAACCAAACTAGTAAGTGCTACTACTATACAGCTACAGCTACAGCTTAAAGAGTAGCACATGTTTGTTAACCTTTCCCAAAACACAGCGTGATTCCAGTATCTGAAGGGGGCCTATAGGGATGCTGGGGAGGGACTCTTCATTAGGGACTGTAGTGACAGGACAAGAGGTAACGGGTTCAACCTTAAACAGGGGAGGTTTAGACTGGATATAAGGAAGATATTCTTTCCTATTAGGATGGTGAGGCACTGGAATGGGTTGCCCAGGGAAGCTGTGAGTGCTTCATCCCTGGCAGTGTTCAAGGCCAGGTTGGACAGAGCCTTGAGTGACACAGTTTAGTGTGAGGTGTCCCTGCTTATGGCAGGGTGGTTGGAACTGGATGATCTTAAGGTCCTTTCCAACCCTAACCGTTCTATGATTCTGTGTGTTACAGCTATGTAGAAAGAATGCAGGAGCACATAACCCTTTGTGAGTGGTTTATAGGAAAGCTAGAAGATGTGAAAGGCATTCTGCTACAAGAGATAAGACAGTTCTGGTTCCAAAGCTTCTTCCCTGCCCTTATGCTCATCCAAAGTTTCAATCTCACAAACTTCAAGAAAAGCCAGCCACTGCTAACAGGTCCAGCTCAGTATTCCTGAATGCATCAGATGAATGTAAGGCTTTGTGCCATATACAAAGCAGTTACAGGAATAATCAAACATGTTATGAAGTAACACTCCTTACTATGAAAGAATGACAGGAATAAAGGTACAACTTTGTACGAAAAATTAAGAACACATTATAAAGATATATATTTCTTGTAAAACTTGCTTCAGATGGGAAACATCTTTGGACATCCTTTGGATGTTAACTATCTAAGAATAATGAACTCAGATCTTCAGATATTAATATTAATACTTCCAGTAACCCCATTTTCATGTCTGGTAATAGAAGAATTTATGTACCTCCATTTATATTAGAGTCATCTATTAGGATTACAGTCATGTACAGTCTAAATTTGATAAAGGGAAATAAAAACAGGGAAAGAAATAGTATTTCTTTATCTAGATATTTTTTATCTTTATCTAGATATTCTTTATCTAGGTATTTTTTCAATGTAAAATGCAGTGTCATCTCACCAGACTCAAAACCAAAAAAAAAAAAAAAAACCATAATTTTATGACTAA
>NDXB01000888.1:31962-51949 GCA_002631895.1 Agapornis roseicollis
AAAAAAAAAAAAAAACAACCAGTATTCTATGACTAAGTTAACTCAGAAACATAGAAACCTAAAGTATTTGTCTGGGAAAAAGAGCCACTAAGTTTACTAATTTTCCATTAGAGTGCAAACTTCTTATTTATGCTTGAATTCTTTTACTTGCTAAGAATGAGAATATTGTTCTGCTCTCATTTTCATCTTAACAAGAACATTTTGTGGTATCCACTTTCACACTTTAGCACCTCTCTTATTTTTCACTATTCTTTGCTAGATTTAGTCAGGCTGAAAAAAAACTTAGTTACAGCCATTTTACCCAGAAAATACAGAATTCTCCCTGTATTTATTTACTTAATTTTGTAAGTGGTAGTGGTGATGCCACCCACATCAGTTGCCCCAAGCATAGAGTAGCCACTTGTCTACCTGCAGAGCTCCCAGTTAAAAAACATATATATACATATACACACACATACATACATACACACAGAAGCACACTGAAAGTGCCTTACAGCACTAGCTATGCCCTATAAACTAACAGGCTTTTTATCTCTGACAAAACTCTGTAAGTTACTGAGTGCATATTTTATATTACGTGTCAAAGACTAATGGAAAACTCTTCTTGCAGATGACACCTTCTTTGAATTTTTACTACTTCTGATACCACTGAATATCCACCAGCATGAAAGAGGCTGTATCCGAACTATTAGCGATAACGTATTACTGAAAAGACAGATCTTAATAGGAATACTGAAGAATTAATCCAAATTAATTAAAATGGGGCTTTGAAGGAGATTAGTTAAACTGTATTAACATTTTGTATAGCTATCCTTATTCAGAATTAAAGAGAAAATTCTTAACAAATAGAATTAAGGCCACTGTAATTCCGAATAAGAGGATTCATGTACACATTTAGTATAGTTTAACTAATAATATTTTTGAAGTTAACTTGGATCAACTTTCCTAAGTGGCCTCTTGCAGAGAACCCAAAGTAAACAAAAACTGAAATATGATATGCCTTTAGGCAAAAATCTTTATGCCATATTAGACTTGTACCAGAGCAAAGGTATTCCAGTGTTTCCAATAAAGAGCCCAGCAGAGTACCTACACATTGCTTAACAACAGGAGTAAGATTTGCCTGCTGCTTGACAGGTAGTTGAAACATTTTCATGGTTCATTTGCTAATGTAGTCTTACTGAGAATGATAAGGAACAGAGAATACAAATGTATTGATCATAACCAAGTGCAGTTGCCTTCTAGTGTCAAGCAAGCCAACCAAACACCATCTTGATATGAAAGAAAAAGTAAGTTTGATGACAGACTATGGTCCCATTGAGAATAAAATCAGTATTAGTCAGGGGACCAAGTGGGATTGATACGTCAGACCAATAGACCATTTTAAACAGAATGGGGAAAGAAGGGGAAAAGTGCTGATGGAGCTATAAGAAAACAAGACAACACAGTGTGAATCTGGAGGATGAGATCACTTGAAAATTGACCACATATTTCTAAGAGCACTTGGCAAAAGCAGCAACTCACCTTAAAAAGATATAGTTGATCCCATGATCAACTGGACATTCCCATAAACATTTCCCAGTCAAGCCACAATTCACATAGTAGCAAAAAGCTACAGAAGTATGACTTCAAAGGAAAAGAACAAAACCCACAAAAAAAAAATCCCAGCTTTCTCCTTTTGTTTGTAAAAGGTTACAGAAACTCTACTGCATTTAACAATGAAAATTCCTTTGACAGACTTTACTGGTAGTGTTATTTTGTACATTGGTAATTGTAGGATTCAAATACCTGGATCTGAAATAAAACACGTTTCTCGTTTAGCATTGCAATGTGTCTTTTTGTTTGTTTAGAAAAAACCCAAACATTTTATTACTTTTCACTACTGAGTAGTCTCATGAAGTTTTTTAACTGATCAGATAAGGACAGAGTCTTGTAGCCTTTAAAAAGGTTTCACAGGCACTCTACTGGAACTACTATTTTAGGCATTTTCCTCTCCAAAAAACTCAAAATCAATTGGAGAAGCCGTCTGCAAAGGGCAATGGAATGTCAATGATTTCAAACCACTTTGATTATAAATTAGAATTCTGATGTGCTGATCTGAACTAGATTAACATTCAGGGATATGAGTTTGGAATAGAAGCATAAAAAGGAAATAATACGCAAGACTATAAAAACAGTAGCATGGATATATCTGCCAGCTCCACTAATGTCAGTAGAATGACAGGACTCATCATAGTCAGTCTTTTCAATGATTCTCTACACTGGGATAGTTATTTGCATATTTTAGACAACCACCTTAAATGGCCTGGCTTTCAAGAAACACTCAATATCAACCCTCATGAACTTCTAAGTTTCTGCAGAAATACGAAGTTTGGAGGATAACTTTATAAATTTACGCTTGTAAATTCACAAAGTTGCATCATAAATTTATTCAGAAATACTCCAGCACTGCAGTTCCATCACAAAGTATTTTCCAACGTAAGAGCACGACCCACAGCTGAAGAGAATCATTAATGGCATGCAGCTGACAGAATAGTAGATAAATATTTCAGTTTGTCAATTACCTAATATTACAGAACTATACAGTGAATTTACAGCAAATTTACAACTATGCATTTACAAATGATATGTGATGCCTCTTGCCACACAAGCATACCTGCAACTTAAAAGGGGTTTTAAGAGAATCACAAAAGGTATTTTATATAGTAAAAGGTGATTGCAAAATTTCCTTTGCATTATTCATCCAGGTGTAGCTAGTAAAGAGTTGTCACTCTATATATAATATGACAGCTCAGTTCAATCACAGTTAAAACACAAGACCCAAGAGGTATAGAAGAGATCACTGTCACTGTCATGTTTACGTATTTCTGAGAAATGGCTTCATAATTAATTTCACGGATGCTTCTGTCTATGCCCTACTACTAGCAGATAAAATGCAGTCTTTGGAGAACATCTTTTTATCTATCTTACAATAAATATCTCCTCATCATTACAAGTGGAAGGCATAGCATACCTTTATGAGGCTCAGACTGTGAATTAATCCTCTCTTTGGAGATGTTTTCATAACTGACTCCTCTCCCGAAGACTAAAACTAAGCCATCCTTTTGACTTTTCCTTGACCTCTCAGTATGGATTCAGAGAAAGAGATCTCAGGAGAGCAACCAGAGGTAAAAACCACTACATCTTATAAACCTGTGCTAAATTAAGGAAATACAAAAACATCACACCACAAAACCAAAATCAGCAGGAACAGGTCTCCAAGCACAGGGACGTTAGAACTTTTCTACTTTGTTAACAAGTTATACAAACCAAGGCCCTAAAGTCACAGAAATCGGAAAGATTTCACTGCAGATTAGCATGTACTCAGAGAAATCAGCTATACCCTGGAAATAAGACTATCCCCTACAAGAAGGCTTTCTAGAAGCCTCCCACAAGATTTAAGATGTTTCTAGCTAGTATTATTCTTCTTATTCCACTCTTAAAGACAGAACAAAACAAGAGATTCAGAACAAGAGATTTGATGTAGCTTCTATTTAATATCTTTTATTTTTTTTATCCTTTTTAACCACATCCTGGGCTGCATCAAAAGGAGCATGACCAACAGGTCGAAGGAGCTGCCCTCTCTATTCTGCTCCTGTGAGACCTCAGCTGGAGTACTGTATGCAGTTCCAGTGTCCTCCACATAAGGACATGGAGCAAGTCCAGAGGAGGGCCATGAGGATGATCAGGGGCTCAAGCACCTCCCATACAGAGACAGGCTGAGCAAATTTTGGATGTTTAGTAGTTGGAGAAGAGAAGGCTGCATGGAAACCTCATAGCAGCCTTCCAATATCTGAAGGGGGCCTACAAGGATGCAGGAAAGGACTCTTCATTAGGTATTGCAACTAGGACAAGGGGTAATGGGCTTAAATTTAAATAGGTGAAGGTCTGGTTAGACATAAGTAAGTTCTCTACTGTGAGGGTGGTGAGGCACTGGAATGGGTTGCCCAAGGAAGCTGTGAGTGCTCCATCCCTGGCGGTGTTCAAGGCCAGATTGGACAGAGCCTTGCGTGGCATGGTTTAGTGTGAGGTGTCCCTGCCCATGGGCAGGGGTTTGGAACTAAATGATCATAAGGTCCTTTCCAACCCTAACTATTCTATGATTCTATGATCTGAAGAACACTAATGCAGCACTTTGCTATTTATAAAATAGCATCAGTGCCAATACAGGATGTCTCAAATCAGTAAAATTAAAACCAAACATCTGAAAATTCCTAGGGCAAGATTTACTTTGCTAATCCATAATTTACCCCCAAAATTATGTCAAGAAACCAAAGAGCAGTAAATGCCAGCATTAAAGTTGCCTCTGCATAATGCATTTTTTTAAATTGCATAATCACATGCTTATTAATTTTCCACTGGGCCCTTTCCTCTTTCAGTTCAGAGATTGGAAACTCTTTAATGAGTAGATATTTGGTATTTTTAGTTTTATTCTCTTTGGCTAGGCATGAGCTTATGTTTTATTTATCACATATTAATTAAAAGTGTTACTCAAACAGAATTGGTAATCCTTCTAAGATCTTTCTGTCATGGCTATCAGACACCAACTAACAAGTTTATTTTCAGACTATTCAAGATGTGACAGGTCAGTATTATTGATATTTTGCTGATGTTGAACAAAAGCAGAGCACCGCTAAATCCTGAAGAATGAGACAACTAAGGCTAGCTGTCTCCAAGACACAGCATTCATTACGAAATTCCCACTTTATCCCCAGAGGAGTTATATCCGTTCACAAATAAGTAGCAGGTTCTGTGTGGAAAATGTCATGTAAGCACAAGTCAATAATTAAAGACTTCCATTCAGATAAGGCCCCAACAAAGAACCTTAATTTCCTGATGTCTGAGGGCTTGTCTTTGCAACCTAAAATGCTTAATTTTGACATCATATTTCTTTCCAAATTTCTAGTTTAAAACATGAGCCAAATGAAATGGGTATTACACTGTCTATGGACACTTACTGCTCTGCCAGTGATCTCAGGGACAAAAGCAGGAGCAGACTGTAACAAGCTGCTTTCCTAGCTCTAGAGGTGATGAATTTCCTTCTCTCTTTCCCTTCTGTGGCTTCTTATTCATCCTTATTTTCTCCAGACATTAATCCCAGTCTGTCACATCACTGTCCCTTTCACCCAGCCCTGCCAAGTTCTCTCCAGCTGCTTGTCAAATCCTCCTTTGGGCTGATCATCACTAGACTGAATCCCTCCCTAGTTTCATTCCTAATCCTGGGCATGTAGAGACATTTCATAACTTCAAATTCCCTACTTGATCTCAGTAAACTGTCCTGGAGGAAAGCAGGGTCAAATCCTACCCTTCTGTCCTGGGCTCAGCAGCAGCAGGCAGTTTTTCTCCTTCTTAGTAGCTGATGCAGTTTTTATGTTTTGACTCTCCCTGGAGCACAGCTGGTAACACCGATGGGTTTAGTTGTTGCTCAGTAATGTTTTGTTCTGACCAAGGACTTTGTGAGCCTCATGCTCTGCCAGGGAGGAGGGGAGGCCGGGAGGAAGCAGGGACAGGGCACCTGACCCAAACTTACCCAAAAGGTATTCCATACCACAGCACGTCATGCCCGGGATGTAACTGAGGGCAGTTACCCGGAAGGACTAGTTCTCTGGGGGGGTTGGAGGAGGTATTCGGTCGGCGCTAAGTTGGGTTGGGGTATCATGAGTTATCTATTGGTGGTTGGTGAGATGCTGTATTCTTTTCCCTTGTTATTTCCTTTATCATTATTACTATTGGTGGCAGCAGCAGTGATTTGTGTTATACCTTAGCTACTGAACTGTTCTTACCTCAACCCCTGGGAGTTGCATTCTTTTGATTCTCCTCCCCATCCCTCCAGGAGCAGGGGAGGGCAAGAAAGGGGGGTTGAGTGAGTGAACAAGCTGCGTGGTTGGGTTTAAACCACGACACCTTCCCCAGCTCTTAACCTCATTGCTTGGTCAGTACCGGTTTTCCCTCTTGCCTTCCATCCCTCTTTTCACAAATCTATTCCTTTCCCTCTGCAACGGGTTTGTGACTCTACATAGCTGAAATGTTGCCAAAAGCTAGCAATGCTCCAAAATCTCAAACAGATCACTGGGAATACCAGAAACATTGGGATCCTCAAATGTTTGCTCTGATTTGGAGTAATCATTGTGGCTAAGTATGTTTTACTCTTAAGACTGAATTTTCTTAAGTATTCAGCAGACATGGTGCTTGTACAGTGCACAGGACTGCAAAATGCCACAGATGATCCTCCTCTGCATTATTACAGTTGATGAAGCTTTGAGTTTCATCAGGATTGGGTTCCTGCTTTGCAGTCTGCTATGTAACCCAAAATCTATGCATCAAAATCCTCCTCCTAATTCACCCACTGCTATTACAAGCAGTTCTTGCAACATCCTACTTTTTCATTTGGTTATACCATCAAAAACAAAAGCATGCATCGTATGAAACAAGTAATTGCACTCTCTGTGGCGTATTTCCAAAATATTTGCGTTTTTCACTATGGCAACTTCTATTCCTACACGTCCAGTAGATTTTAAAAACATCAGTACTGCTTCACTGCAAGGATATTACAGTGCATTTTAAAAGTAACATGCCAAAAGCCAGTAAATGCAGATGACCAGAAAGTCAAAATATGATCTATGATACAAGAAAAAGATTTTAGCAATTATGTTGGCCCACCCATTTTTAACTTCGTTATATTTGTAATGAACATTAATGTCTCTGTAGGCAATGTCCATATCAAGTGCAACTCTGTCTTGCAAAAATATATATGACAAATTTGAAACAACGGTCTATTGCACTAAGTTATATACATATTGTTTATTGGACTATGCAGATTAGACTCTGGTCTTGTTTTTACTTATCCTTTTAATTTAAATCATCACGTCACAGTCTAGGCTAACTAGTAAAGACATTGACAAAGCAAGTGATGCATTTAAGTCTTCCCATAAGTAAGTTATGCAAACACTAACTGCATCTATTCTTACAGGGAACTTAATAGGGATATGTTAATTTTCCTATTTGTCAAGACATAAAGGAATTTGTATGACATATTAAATATGACCTTTTATTGACAAGATTATCAAACTTCCTGAGAACTGAGATGGCATAATTTAAGCAGTAGAGTGCAGTAATTTTTCCATATATCCCTTTATACCAAATAAAGCAAATCTTATTAAAAAGAAATGGCCAAAAAATTCAATGCTCTGAAACCTAATGGTGTGAGAGGATCAGATTTAAGGTCCTTTAAACTGACTGTTTAACCCTTTATCAAATTCTTACATATAATAAATAGCCAATTAAAAAATTCAATAGTGTTAAGGTAACCAGACAAATTAAAGAAAGGACCAAGTTTACAGTGAAGAACAAAGTATGAGTATTACATTTGATTT
This sequence comes from Agapornis roseicollis, assembly GCA_002631895.1. NCBI lineage: Eukaryota > Metazoa > Chordata > Aves > Psittaciformes > Psittacidae > Agapornis > Agapornis roseicollis. The sequence continues at coordinate 39,372 of NDXB01000888.1, forward strand.
AAATGCCTCAGATGGTCAGCCAAAAAGCTGTCAGGCAGAAAAGAACAGTTCAAATCAATCCTGTAATGACATTAGCTAGGAAATTAATATTGGGAAATGATGACTAATGCCCATATAATGAAGTTCCTGTAAGCATAAGGCAGTATGTGCTGAAAAAACCTGTCACCATCTACAGTACTTTTCTAATTGACTGCTGAGCATTGGCCAGATTTTGATCTGGGTTGTGTTACAGGATTAACTCAATAATTCAATGTAATTTGAATTTGAATTTGCCTCTTCATTCCTTTTCAAGATCTAACTCATAAAGTGACACAAAGTAGGCATTTTCTTTTTAAGTAATCATTAAAAAGTCCAACCAGTCTGATGGTTTCTTCATTCAATGCATACAGCCGTAAGATTGAAAGGGCAGAAGTAGACTCTTTATATACATGGGCATACCTACAAAGCTTCTATTTATTCTCTTAATGTTTTCTATTATGAAAATTTATAAAGACCAGCAGCTACTCATTTAGCAAATATTTTGTTTAAGCTATAAATATACAGAAAGAGTAAACTTTTAAACCAGCCAAAATATTTGAAGTAAAAATGTTTGCACCAGCCAATCTCCAGTTTTTACTGAAGTTTACATTTTCCATTACTTGCCTATCATAACAAGAAATAAAACCAAAGAAGACATAAAGTTAAAATTAAGAAACAAAATACAGATGTTGATCAGGAAACTATAGAAGAAAATTGAAACTACATAAACCAAATTTTATGAGCTTTTCTGTAAAGTAAAATTCAATAAAAGAAATACAAGAAATATTTCAGAAATAGAGAAATACACTAAAGCAATTAAATCATACAGAACTGTCATATAGCTGACACATGGTGTCTTCGGTCTGTCACACTAAGTAAGAATAAACACAGATGAAGGAGATGTACACTGTTCAATTTTGGACAGTAGAGTGTTTAAGCCACTCCATACAAAGTAGCTAAACTAACTGGTTTGAAATGTTTACGTCTGAGTCTTAACAAAGCACACTATTTTACCTTCTACATGTTATTATGAACTACTAAACCCATTGTTTTTCCCCCAGTATCGCAAATAGGGTAGAGCCCACCCTTTCACATTAGGATATACTCATGGACTTGCACTCCAGCCTCAGGAAGAACAGACCTGTGTCACTCACAGTATGTCCAGATGCCAGGAAAGAACTCACAACACCCAGCTACATCAAAACACACCTCTGCCTACACAACTCAGGAACTGCTGTATGCAGTTCTGCTACTTCAGAGTTGCAGGAATTGGCATATAAATGACGAGCCTTGCTGTTGCTGTGCCTGCCTCTTCTAAGGCTAGTGATCTCTCACAGCAGTGAGGCAGGAGATGGCAGTCAGTCCATTCCTCCTCCCTGGGCACTTCACTGTAAACCAAGAATTAGTGACCTTGCAGAAGGTCTGGAAGAAATTTGCCCCTCAGAAGTGAGATCTGTTTAATACAGAGTAACACACGCAGTGGTACAGAGTTCCAGACATCATAAAGGCTGCAAACAAATTTATTATTTAAAATGAGCTAGCAATTTCAGCCTACTACGTGGTGATCAGAAGCACACTGACACCAACGCTACTGCTAGCACTTGTGCTCCAGAGTTCAGCACGAAGATTAAAGTCTGAAAACCCATAATGAATGAACCAGTATTTTGTAGGCATTTTCAGCAGTAGTCAATGATACAGATTTTTATGTCAGAAATTATTTTTCCCAATTTACAGAGAAGTAGCACTAATATGTCTGCTAAAGCGGGCAGCTTTCCTACTATAGGAAATACTCTTTAACTACTGAAATTGCATTCTTCACAGATTGCCACAGCTACAGAGAAATAGAGCAAATCCATCTGTTGTAAAACCACTCTGCATTAACTGCATTAAACCACTTAATAATAGATAATATGTACATACCTCTGTGTGTGCATGCATGCAAGTATGCCTTGTATTACACATATATAAAAATACATTAATTACAATTCAGTAAAAAAAAAAGTCATTGTATCATTACCAAAAGATCATGGGTAGCACAGAACGTAAGCTATAGATCTCTAATTATTAATATAATGGAGGAATTCTGATCAGGTTCTGTTCAGTCTTGCAGTTTCCACAACCAAAAGGAGGGGTTTTTTCCCTAAAGGAGCTCTTTGGAAGACTGACTAAGAATATTTATTCTGAAAAGATTCTTTCCACAGTAAGAGGCTGAAGTTCCATTTATGTACTCAAATACATCAAAGTTCACTACAGGCTCTGCAATGACAACCTGGGGTACTGACTGTCATATTTTTTCAGCCTGGATGAAAATTCTGATTACTGAAATACACTGTGGAAAAAGGATGACAATTACAGGCCTCCTGGAACAACATGGGAGGATAATCTATCGTTTGCTATTGTCTCAAAGGCTGTAATGACTCTTATCTTTACAGCAAATGGAAGAGAAGCTCTTTCTAATTATATAAAGCAATCTCACAAACACTGCTACTTGATTCTAATTGTGAAGTAAAACAGCCAGTTCAAGGCATATTATCCTAGCTAATTATGCTTTAAACATATAGAATCATGCAACAATCCAGAGAAAGAGAAGATACTCAGCAGTGTTGGGTACATCTTACTAATGTAAGCATTACACTTACAGTACAACGCTTACTCTGAAAATTAAACCACCAGCCTTTTCCATTTTATAAAGCAGAAGCCAAGGGAAAAATGCACTTTTGTTTTAATGTGTTTAAGTCCCTTTGATCCAACCTCAGCTACCCAGGGGCTGATTGCAGAATGGAATCTGGATGCCCACAACAAATGTTTTATCCTGTACCAATGTAGGAGGCCTGAGTACTAGATAGGAGCTACCTGGGAAGAGGTAGTGGCGTGAGAGTTTAGAGGAGCATATAAGAGTTGCCTACAGGATTTTCAGTGTGTGGTGCTGTGGCAGGAGATGCCTGAGCAGGGTTAGCTTGGACGGAGAGATAACCAAGGCTGGTGGGCCCTTATTTCACACTTTGTTTCTGCTGTACCATGTGAATCGCACTGAGGAGAGACCTAGGTAAAAACCACTTCATGTTACTGGTGAAGATCACACGAAACTGTTTACAAAGAGAAGGGATTTCAAGGAAGAGATTAGGCATTCTAAGACATTATTCTCCATTGCTTTTGTGCTCTGTCAAAAGGTATCGAACATGTATCTTTGTGGGTGACTGGATCTTTGCAAACCAAACAATAACTGCAGGTTGCTTTCCCTTTCTCTGAAGCTGTGCCCACAACTCTAAATTTAAAGACTGCCTGGCACATGGCCAAAGCCTGACTTATCATTCCTTCTGCAACGGATTACCAATATAGGCAATGTATAATGCCATTTCATTACAGCTATATATAACACCATATAACTCAGGAAGATAAAATGACAACAATTAATACTGGGAGTGAAAAAGTTAATTACAAGTCTTCCAAGTAAAATCTGGCCAAACGCAAAGCCCCTCAGAAGTGCAGTGCAGAGAGCAGATCCAGTCTGAAACACAGCAGAAGCAAATACCATAAAATATACCTCAAAGTTTAGTAGCTCAGTCGCACATCCTGAATACATCAGGGTTACAAGAAATTATAGTCAATATAAATGTCTATATTACAATTTAGTTAGACATGTGAGCAAATACCACTCCTCAAAACCAAAGGTCAGCCAAACTAGCCAAAATCTAGGAAAGGGAAAAAAAATAAAAGTTTTACAGATTTATGTTTTCTAATAAAGAAAAAGAAAATTTCAGAATTATTTAGGAAACTCTCATTTATGAGGAAAAAGCCATTTTCCATCTGAAAATGTATACAAATAAAATGTCAAATAGTTTCAGAATTGTTGCCAAGAAATTATTACGCTGTGAGGAGGAATTTTTTGAGATAGGGACATCAAATGTAGTAGATGTAATATTGTAATTCTAAGCTGATATGTTTCTGAGCTTTAAAGACAGCTACCGGTTCTCCTAGGTTCATGCAGAAAAATACAGCTTACACTCCAAAGTTTTCAATTTAAGCCCCAAAACTCAATTATGACCCAAATTCTTGAGCATGAAAAGTCAAGATTTAAATATCTCTATAATAAATTCTTATTACCTATGACCAATTTTATGACAAAATATATTTTGCAGCTGTTAAACACTCATCGGAGGTGTTCTTTTACTTAATCATCTATAGAGTCAGAAATCTCTTACCATACCTACACTGTAGTCAGTACAATTATTTTAATTTATATGCTGCTTTAGACTATAATACCACTAATGAATTAAGAGTATTCTTGCAACAGTAATTCATGAATCTTCCATAGATTATTTTGTAAGCAGCTTTCAAAATTGGCTTTTATGATTATGTCATGCAAAATCTGCTTTCTCTCACAGAAGATAACGGAATAATGGTGGTATTTTTGACTTTTTGAAGAAGCAAGCCAGCTTGGGCTGTCAAACCAACTCTATAACACACATCAAATCATGCTTTTAAATGAACATTATTATTTTTCTTCCAGCTATACTTACTGCAATGCGTCTGACTTTACTCACACTTTATTTGGCTTTGGAATCAAGAGGATCAACTTTGTTAGTGGGATTACGTCAAGGAATTCAGTCAAGTCATTGCAGGCATGAATCTGACCTACTGAAAAACAATAGCTGTTTTCTATTTACCTTTCTCAAAGTCTCTTCAGGAACCTTTGAAAACTCATGGTGTGTGGGTGAAGAAGCTTGATCCTAGAGAAACTAGAGGGCCTACACTTCCTAACCAGTACCAGAGGACATTTCACTGTATTCCAGACAGCTTGATCTCAAGGACTGAGAACAACAAAAATTGCTATTCTTGTGAACCACATTTTAGCATCTTCACTCTAGTTGGTGTGGACTATGGGAAAAAGCATCTTACCGTCACTGTTGACGCAGATGACAACAGGAACCTGTGTACCAGGGCCACATGGCTTCTCATTGTCAGGAATGCACTCCTCCAGCCCCACGATTCTCCAGTCGTAGCAGGAGGGCTCTTCACACGGGATGGCTTCCAGTAGGTGAGGGCAGTTTCCTGTTCCTCCGGTAGGCTCGTTGGTGATGCGCCGTTTCCTTAGCTTAAAGCCTGCAGTGTCCAAGAAAGTACAAAGGGTGGAATAATTCAATTCTATATCCAAAGTGAAGAGATTTTTATCTATCTACACCTGAGCGAACAGTTCTGTTTCTCTTCTGTGTAAAAGATATCACAGTCAGCACAACACTGCATTTTAAATAACTGGGCAGAAAAACTCACTAAAGTGAGAGTCAGAGATGTAAAACTTAACAAGGGAATGAAAACTTTTGAGCTCATTCAGTAAGCTTTGCCTTAAATCCCTGTTTATCCTAAGTCTCATGTACTCCAGGATGCAGACAAGTCTGTTGTCCTGTGCATTACTCTTGAGGATCCACCTCATCAACAAACCTTGAGTAGACTGCTGGGTTGCCATTTCTCAAGCATGCTGTTTGTTTTTTTTCTCAGGTATCCTCCAATGTGGATTGATTATCAAGTGAAATCAGCTTATAAACACTCCCCACCCCACAAACAAACAAACACCTAAATTGTCAGGAAAGGCAAAGAAAGACATCCTGCTAAAACTGGGAGTGCCTGTACAACTTTTACATCATTCTCTCGGAAGAACGGTCAATGTAATTATGAAACAAAATCCATAAATCCCAAATAAGATAAAAACACTGGCAGCAGGGAGAAGATCCCTGCTGATGTGTTCAGGAATGAAGACTTGCATGAAGTACATCCTAATATGTTTCCATTAGGCAGGTGTCCAAATTAGTCTCATAAACGTAAACACTGCCCCTGAAAATGTAGTAAAACTTTCAGTGATGTAACAGCAACAGACATAACAGACTACTTGACAGCTGTACTCAGAGAAGACTTAATCCAATAGGCTTACACATTGAATTGCTTTTTCCTACTTGAATTGTTCAAGGTTAGGTCCCACTGCTGTGAAACAGCATTGCAAAACTTGTGTTATTGCTGCCCAGACTGGTGTAGCTAGCAGCATACATGGAACAAGAAGCTACAGTTGCTCCTTCAAGTGGATGTACGTGGCTGCCCTTTCTTATTTTTAATCAAGGAGCCAAGTCTGTATGCTCAGCTTTATCAGATAATCACATCACAGCAATGACTAGGTCTTTTTGGTTTTCATTTACAGCCAGAAACATACAAACTTCCTACATTAAGTCCTTGTCACTGTATTCTTGATTTCCTGTTTTCATGTCAGGTTACTACAATCTGTTCTGCATAGAAGTAAATTGTAAAACATGTGAAAATTGAAACCAGCACGTGTCACCAGTAAAACAGTGTCACCTATCAACAGCAAATGGTCCCAACTTTTTGCCAGATCATGCCCTACAGTCTACTGATGAATTCTTAAGCTATTACTGAACCTTAAATCTTTGAGTGACTCGGACAGCGTACCTTAAAGGCTGCTTCTGTCCTCCTTTTCAAACAGTGCCAGAATTGTGATTTCAACACATATAGAAACTGTATCCTGTTCAGCTTGCGAGGAAGGTCTAAAACTGCAATTGACCTGTAATAACCCAAATTGACCTTGAGAACCTAGTAACAAGCCTACATTTTTGCCAGGTTTGGTGGAGCAGTAATGCTAAATATAGTCCTAATTGAATGACCTTTTTTTGATGCTCAAAGGCACTGGATATACCCTTCTTGGCACGAAATTTAGTATGCCTGCATGGCCAAAGGTGCCTAGTGACTTAGGAACATGAAATAATCACCATTAAAAAGCTTCACTGAATTTTTACATACCCTTTTTGGCCTGAGGATCATCACAGCTTTCATAGGTGCATGGTCCCCAAGCTGACCACACCGAGGTCTCACACTCTGTAGGACAGGGGATATGGCACAACTGAGAAGTGCTGGGAAGAGGTCCCGTACACAGCCTACGGTCTACTGGCCTCGAGGCTGTCAAAACAAAGTCAACATATTTCTCACGTGTCACGATCCTCAGCATTAAGTGGACAAAACCATCCTTCATTCAGGAAGGCTGATACATCATCATTTTAATCTGATGAAGTGATGGAAAAATGCCTGTCTTGAAAACAAAGAAACAGAAGTCAGTTTACTCTCTGCATGAACAGAGACAAATCCAACTACACGGAGTCGGGAAGACTAGGTATTGCAGCACCCTCTCAGACCTAGTCCTTTCATTTAATGGATAGATTATGTTACTACAACAGTTGTTCATACTGTGCTTTCTGTAAATCGATGTCCTGCTGTCTTATTATGTCTTCACCTAAGAAACTGAACAAAAAGCTATATAAATCCCTTTGCTCCTTACAACTTCAAAAGGCTGGTTAACTAATATTTCAAAGATTATATTTAAGCTATAAGCTAAAACAAGGTTAAAATTATGACAAAATTTTAGTGGTTTTTTTTTTTATTCTAAAGACCTTCAAGTGCATACTCAGCAGTAAGATTTGTGCAGAAGCAGCATTAGTTCAAGAAAGTTTTAGATATGCTTATGTTTTGCATATAATATAAATATATATACATAACATATTTAAAATAATTAAAACAAGACAAATGAAAGTACTAGCAAACTAAAAAGACACATGTGAAGGCAGATTATTCTGTTATTTAAGGATCAATAAGCCCTTGAACAGACTAAAATCACCCTTTTTCCATACTTCACTCTTTTGAATTCCCAGGTTACACAGAAAATAGGACAACTCTATAAAGCGCCAGAGCAAGGCACAAAACTCTAAACCAAAATGCACCATTTCATTATAAGCAAGATTTTAATTCTTTTTCATAATATAGGACTTGACAAATTATTACACTAAGCAGAGAATAACTGCTGGAATGCAAACTTATGTCTGCCATATTGATCCACTTTGGTGGATTGAAGAGATGTGATTCTTTAACTTAAGACACTCTCATCCTATTCCCTCAGCATTTTTCTTTCACAGGAAATATTAATTTACTGCCACCACTACAAATAATCTCTTTTGATGGAATGAGCTCCCTGATGAAACATATTCTGAAATAAGTTCAGAATACGGCAAAATATCCATCTGAAAGATGAGATTAGTAACCACAGACAAAACAGTAAACATTAAGCTGTAAAAGTATGGTCACATTTGTAGATAAATGTCTGTCTTTACATTCAGATTCTTTAATGATCCATCCAGTTACAGAAGAATTAGTAAATTCTCACTTTTTAAGGGGTAAAGGAAATGAAAAAACTCATCACCCCATTCTGGTTTCCCATGCTGCCTCCTTTGGCATGGTTTTACACTCTGTTGCTCCCCATAATGAAAGCATGAAGATGGCAGAAAGTCATTCAACATTACTGCCTCCAGATCACCAGCCTCTTAACACAAAATAATACAAGAACAAACATGCCAACATTTGCATAATGCTATGCTAGAATTAAATTTTATGACAGAACATTGAATTTTACAACATGTTTGACATGAGCACCTAATGTGCATGATAATCCTCATAATATGCATCTCTTGCGTAGAACACGGATATAGACAAACATAATTTGCCTGTAACTGAATTTGTATTGAATAGTTTCAAATAAAAAACCCAAACAAACCACAAAACAAAGGAAAAAAACCAAACCCAACCCCCAAAAGCCCAGTAAGTAATTGCTAAACACACTTTTTTAACCTTGATTTAATCAGGGAATTGCTAAAGTGAGAGAGTTGAAATTAAGGGTCAATTACACCCCTGAGACACAGCCTTGCTTCAGGGAACAGAAAAAAGTGTTCTGAGGAATGCTGTGCTTCATTTCCAGCCTGCATCAGGTTAAAGCGTTTACCATCACACTAGTTCATGGGATGTTCCTCAGAAAAATAACAAAGACCTTTCATCCAGAAGCTTTAAGGAGCAGATTTTCATATCACAGACAGGACATTCCATATCTCAACCAGATTTTTTGAAGAGTGTGCAACAGAAGGTACTCCTGTAGTGCTGTAGGAATCCATTCGGCTTCAATCTAAACTTGTGATGGTCCTGAAATTAATTCTGAAATATGAGGAACTGTGATTGAGCATGGCTTTAAGGAGGGTGACTTAAGTAACAGGAACACTCCCTCAGTTTTTTGGAGGTATCTGTCCAGTAAGAATTCCGGGTCTTGTCAGCAAAATTTTTACATAAACTTGCCATGAAACTCCTGAAAACATCTGCCTTTTCCATCACTCATTAGAGTGTAGGAGAACAAAAAATAAGTACTTTAGGAACAGGTAAATGGTATCAATAAACCTCTCAATATGTCAAAATGTTTCTGAAATGCTGTTCTTCGAACATAAGTGATGTATAACTGGCTGCTACTATACCTGTTACATACAGCTTTTAAAACAAAACAATTCAGCAGTAGGACAGATGAGTTATATTCCACATCATTAAAAGATATTTACATCACTGAACTCTCAGGGTGTATTCCACCCAGTATTACTCAGAATTCTTTCATTGAGATGACAGTAAAAGAAAACTTGCCTGGGTATCTTATGAACATCTTGCTCCCATAAATTTAAATGGATTTCTCTCATCATCAAAAAAGTATAAATGACCTCAGTTTTTACTGCTTATTGTTTAGCAAAGACGCTTTGAGAGAAGATGATGCTGGATGCAGAAATTTACAGTTTAAAGCCTTGTCTTACCCCTGTGCTTTCATACTCTCTTGTGGCAGCAGTAAAGATTGTTCTTTATTCCTTGGCAGTGATACTGAATGCTGATTAGAGTGTATGTAGTGTTACAAGCTCTGTGTTGAATTTGACCAACTCGGAGGCCAAAAGTTGAAAGAAAAGTGAAAACATTTTGATAATCTCTCTTTCTCCTTCAGTCTAACTAAAAATTACTCAGTTTTGAATGAATTTCAGGTTTGAGGTAGTGACCTAAAAACTAAAATGACTTTCAATCACCCTGTCCACAAACCCTCTACTATATTTAGACATTTTAATTGAATATATTTTATACGCAAATGACTGCGTTTGAAAAAGAACCAAAAAAAACCCACCCACAGTTCAGATACATTTGCTACATTTATTGAGGTTTTAACCCATCCTTCTCCAGGAACCCTCAAAAGACTAGTGCCCAGTAATGACCAGAATAGCAAAGAGACTGAATTTGTACATGGCTCCACCAGCATAAGCCAACACAACTTCATAGTCCTGGTCATTTGCCACACAGGTTTCACAGCAAACAGAAGGAAATTTCTTAAACTGAAATGCTCTCACTCAAACAAAGTAAGAAAAACCCAAGCCCAAAACACATTATGACCAACAACAAAGGAATACACATTCTTCCCTAATTTTCTATAATGATGAATGCTGTCACCCAAAACAAGCACATAATTCAGGACCTGATCCTATAAGCAACTGCACAACTCTATGCATGTAAGCAGCTCCTCTGTGTTCAATAGGGCATCGAGTGTGTGCTTGCAGATGTAGAATGAAATTTCACCGATAAAGGAACTTTCATCCTATCATCGTTCTTTCAAAGGTACTTGGAAAAAGATGACACAACCTACCTCACAGACTTACTTTTTTCTAAAGTACTTACTTTCTTCTAATTCCGTGACTCAACCAGTTAAACAGGTGAATAAAGATGAAACAATTTAAGTCAGTGGCAAGTAAATGGCAAAATGACAGTGTCCTTCAGGAATCTGGATTGTTAGCTGCCTAATTACCACACCTACTGCTCCTTCTCCTTCCTCAGGTCTAAATTTATGAATTCTGACAGGAGATAATACGGACCTGGATGGTTCAGCTAAGTATTAAAAGTTAAAATTCTTACTTGCACCCTAACTCAGTGTTTTAAATCTGCAAAAGGGACTGGAAGTAGCGGCTGTGATGAATGCAATGAAGCAATTCCCAGTGTTCACAGTTGAGAGGAAGATCAGTCACTTGCTGAAATGGTTCAGCAGCAAGAGCAGGGAGCTGGCCTAGCGCTCTCCTGAGTTTCATCAGTTTGAGTTTAGACCTGTCACTTTCAAACTGATCTGAAAGTTCCTGAGAATGTACTAATCCATCAAACTATCTCGCAGCTACATAACCACATTAGTTATGCACATACAGCCAACACAGTTTCTCTGAAAGGGATGTTGCCTCCTTTGCATGCTTCTGATTGAAAGGCCAGGTCAGAGGCCTTAATTTACCTACCTGTTATTTCAAAAGTGATCGATAGCAGAGGTGCAGCACTAGCCTTCCACTTGCTCTGTGACTGACTTTCTGAAATAACAGGGAAACGCCACTGTGAGTATATGAGAATGGAGGTCTTCAAAGCAGCCTTACCAAGACAGCACTCACTACAACCAACAGCAAACTACACTGAAATGAAGGCGTTTCCCCACAGCTAACACTGGTAGGCATCTCCCCTGGCTTTTTCCCATCCTCAAATTACTCACAGTTTCCAAATTATATTTTTTTTAGAGGCACTGATTTGTTCCTTCCTAGGAGGCCCTCAAAAGCAGCTCTTACCCATTCCAAATCCAGGAGAGGAAAGATGCAGGATGCAGGGAGAGGCAGCTTTTCTGAGGATCTGTCCCCTAATATGGAAACACCCCAGAGCTCCTTTTTAAACTACGACCCACTTCACCCCTACTTTGCGCTCCTGAAATTGTTCTCATGTTTATGCATTCAAAGACTAGTTACATTTTAATCAGCTTTCCTGGGCCTGCAGAGATTACCTCCTGATGGGTTCCCTGTATTCCTGTCACAGTCTGATAAGCGCAGATTTCACACCCGCCTAAGCTGGCGAGACTTCACAGCCTACCAAAATCCTAATCATCATTCTGAACAGTAAGCTGCCACTGATTTTATTGTTACCTCTCCTTAGCTGGAAGGCTTTACTCCCTTACTTCTTCACTGGGGCATCTAAACTTTGTTCAGCAGAGGAGATTTACCAAAAGCCCTTGGGCAGCTGGTTTGCATTATACGAAGAGGCTTGGAAGCTGCTTCTTTAATAAATACAGATGCGAGGCCCATGAGCACACAAGTCACACCCTACTGATCCAAGGTCACACTGAAATGGATGCTGGCATTAATATTTCCCACAAACTCTACCTCTATGACAAGTTTGAGAATATCCTTAACCTACAGCAGAAACCCCAGTAGCCTGCACTCTGGTCAGCTCTGCTCTCAATGTTGCACCGCATGACTTGCATAATGATAACACTTTTCCTGAAGCATGTGGCTGTATATTAATAATAATGTGTGCTTGTATGAAACAGCTACTGAAGATAAAATTTAATAATGTAAGCTAAATGCATTTACTAATTTCTAGCTCTCCAGTGCTGCACTAATATGCAGAAATAAACATTACATAAAATCCTCAAGTGTTGTACTTAAGTGCATATATTACCAAATGAACTAAAGATATCATCATCTAAGCTATCCTCTCTTTGCTTAAGTTGCTGTACCAGCTGTAAGAGTGACAGGGAATAATCTCTTCTCTCTTTCAGTTAGGGAAACAAGCCCATGAAATTATATTGGCTTGAAGTCCTGAAAGCAACTTATAAAACCTAACTGAATAAAAAAAAAAAAAAAAAAAAAAAA
>NDXB01000888.1:52082-124318 GCA_002631895.1 Agapornis roseicollis
AAAAAAAAAAAAAAAAAAAAAAAAGAAGAAAATAAATAATAACAGTAATAATAATAGTACCCAAGAGTTAAATCTGGTCATATTTTGCGTATTTCTATATCAAGCTTACATGACAGAATTGACATATTCCATCTGTACATCAAATCACACAAGTTCATCACCCAAAGGACACACAGGGAATTTACAGCAGAGGAAGAAACAGAACCTAGGATTTCCAACCCACCTCCTCATGCTCTTTCTTACTGAGATAGATCCTTCACATATGACAGTATTTTTCAATAGATATTAAGAAATAGTAATTTTTAGCTAAGAAGCAATATTTGCAGCACAGAGAATAAAATCTCTGCTACTGCAATTAAGTATTTTCATCTGAACAAGAAAATAACAGAAACCTGCAAGGTAAAAAGGCACTGATGACAGAAGACAATGGCTGTTAAGGAGCTCTGGAATGCAGAAGTGCTCTGATTTCACACTAATGCAAACACAAGTGAATCAAATTTACCTTCTTTTTCTTTGAGGGTATTTAAATAGGAGAGGAGATTTTCATTAGCTTGCACGCAGTACACCTCCCGCGTTTGAATGCCACCTCCACACAGTGCTGTCTGATTTCCTCGCCTCTTGTCCTGCTGGCTAAGGAGAGGATCGACGCGGCATTCGGTCCACTCTGTGGTGCGCCAACCATACCTGGATCAAGATCAGTTAATTTGGTCTTTAGAAATCATGAAGCCATTTTATAGAGCATTAAGTTAGAAAAGCTGAAAAACCTTAACAGCTTTATTAATTTCCTAAAAACCCTGAGCCCCAACATGTCCTGTACACAGGGATGCATTAAGTCTAATATTTTATGTGGGTTGAAACTTTTCCTCTGTTATTTCACTTCTGAAATCATTGCTTTTTAGAAAGATCTTTTCTGTTAAATTCCTGAAACATACCATACATATAAATATTTTATTGGATGGAAGAAAAACTTGATATACAGAGACATATAGTCCATGTTCAGACAAGCTAACTTTCAACATTGTGACTATCAGCATTCATTTAGAGCTAGACAGATCATATGAACCAAAGCCAAAATATCAAAAGAAGTGTGCATGCTGAGAAACACAAGAGCCAGAAAAGGGGAAAAAACCCCACAAACACCCACCCCAAACAACCCCAAAGCTTCTTGTTCATCTTTGATAAGGTAGAAAGAAGTTTCTCCTGAAAAATCAAGGTAAAACTATAATTGTATTTTTTTATTATTACTTCAGAAAAACCTTTCAATAAGTTCCTTTTCCACTATTAAGAGAAAGCTGGCTATGCAATACTGAGGCATCCCTGCTGTGTACTGATGAATGAGCAGCTGTGAGCTTTCTAAGAAGTGAACACACAGGAAAGATCTGTGACTCCTAGTTAAAACCCAATCAGGATTACAAACTGCAAGAAATGCCACAGAATTCTCTACTCAACAAGTCCTGTAAGGCTGAATCAAGCAAACTGCTTCCTGATGTGGCTGGAGACAGGGAAAGATGACATTTCAACGCTTAAATGAAAAATATGTACCACGGCCTAAGATGCTTAACATCAAATTCTCCCGACTCTCTTCTCAGTCTGATAAAGAAAAAGCACAGTTGGGACTTCAATTTTAATCTCGATTAGTTGATAAGGATTACAGCGATCTCTTGAATCAAAAAAATGCTTGCTGTCTTTTCTCCTAAACTTTAAACAGAGTTAATTTATTTACTGTTACTGTTAGCCTCTCCCCCTTGCCATTTGGGGCCCAGTCTTGTCTTTGTTAAGCTGAAAACAAGTTTCACTAAAACCGTCTGTTTGCTAAATAGATGTTTATCACCTCTTTCCTATGTTCAGCATTTTGTCTGCAAATATACAAGTGCTCCAGAAAGCAATGATTCTGGTAGAAATGTTATGCAGGGAAAAGATCAGTAACAAATCAATACAATTAATTTATTATGGCCTTGACTGAGCCTGCATAGCCACAAATGTTCTTTTTCAAAAGTTGACATTAATGAAAAAAATATGCATTTGTTATTTCTTCTGTATTTAGAGAAGGAAGTGATTTCATTATAATAGCCGCTATTTGTAGACTTCAGGCTTTTAAGAAGAGCACTGAATAAGCAAAGCAAAGGATAAAATAAAATCAAACTTACTATTTCTTTAATAATTATTTGGTTGATATTTCACCATAAGCCCTGTGCACTTATTTGGAATTCTTCATTTTAATATAGGGAGAACTGAAAAAAGCCAACTTACGTAATGCACGGTGCCACACCATCTCCTTGAGAAACACACTCCTCTGTTTCTTCTAATTGTGGGCATTCACTTTCACTGCCAATAGGGAGCTGTTTAATGGTCCTTGATCTTGTACGATTCCCTTTAGGGGTAGTCATGTCAAAGCAGGTTTTGGAGCAGGGTGTCCATTCTGACCACTCTGACACCTGGCACTCCTTCGTGATCACACAGGACTGAAACGTAATGGGCAACTTGTCTTGTTTGCAGAAGCTGCAATAAGAGAGCATTACAATTTTCAGCACACATATTTACAGTCATGTACTCCTACAGAACAGTGATGTCCACTGCAACATGCAAAGTCAGTACATATTTGTAAAGTTGTTAAATTCCAGTCCACATATATTTAATCTCCAACAGTCAGGCAAAAGGGCTTTTGGTTAAAGTGACTCAAAACTGTTACATACAATTTGTTAGAATTAGAAATGACCAGCATTGCCATATCTGCAATCAAAATTAAAACAAGTCTTCATACCTATCTAGAAGTCCAAAGAGGAAATAAATCAATTTTTCACCACTCACCTTTTTCTTGAAACAAAAGGAAAGTGAAGGATCAATAACAGATACGGCTACACAATGGTTTCGAACAGAACCATTCTCATTTCCAGACTACATACTGTTTAAAAATGCAATGTCAACTGTATTGAATACTTGGTTACTGATAATTTGCTTTGTTAACAGCTCTGTATTGCCACAGTGATGCNTGAACAGAACCAAGTGCTCTATGTCTTCTTCTCATTTCCAGACTACATACTGTTTAAAAATGCAATGTCAAATGTATTGAATACTTGGTTACTGATAATTTGCTTTGTTAACAGCTCTGTATTGCCACAGTGATGCCTCATGGTCTAAAAGGGAAACATCTTCTCATTCAATTAGAGCCTTCCCTGCTACATTGAATCCATGGCCTTAAATTCCTGCTTCTCATGAGGGCCGTCATTTAATTTCCATTTTCCATCCACTTCATTCACATACTACATAAGCTGCCAGCGAGATGTTCTCCCTCTAAGCACCTCTGCATATTGCAACTAGAAACCAACATTTCTATTTTAAAGCTTGATTCACAATAGGATAATGAGCAATACAGAATCTAAACAACAATTAAAGTGATCATAACTTTTTAATTATAATTACAACATAAATATATCTATTGTGTCTGTTTTGGAATAAAATTCTCACTTCTGAAGTAAACAGGCAGGATAAAGATTTACTGGCACTGCAGCTGGCACAGTAAACATTCTGTTCCATATCAGTCCTATAAAAAACACAACAAAGGCTCATTTTTTTTCCTTGTAATAGAATACAAAGTAATATAGAACAATGAATATCTACAACAATTTTGTTGCCATACAAAATTTTGCCTTACTCATATATGCAGCAACATGTTGAACTGCTATTAACAATATTTTGTAACACTAGAAGTAATGATATTTGATGAGGCTAATAGGAGATCCAACAACACATTTCTATACACAAGAAGCAGTACAATTATATAACTTGCTAACAGAAGATCCTGACTGTGGAGACAGTATCAGCAGGTTCTCAAAGAGGTTAGACAAATCTGTGGGCAACAGATCTGTATATTGATACTAAAATGACTAGGCAGTCATATACTAGCCACTATTCCTAATACACTGACTCTGGATCCTAGAGAAATACAAAGGGAGTGGACTGCAAAGGGCAGCCAGGCCTCATATGCTTGGTCTTTAGATAGAATCTCCCTTTACTACTGCTGGAGACAATAGACTGGAGACACTGCTGGGCTTGACAGAACATAGGAGATCACTCAGTGGGGGATTTCTTACATCCTAATTATGTGAAAGATAAGGGAGTATGGGAGAAACCCTAACACATGACAGATAACATTTATTCTGCTTAAAGACAGAACCTATGCCCTGTTTGGGGTGAAAAAAACAAAGCTTTTTAGGACACTATTCTTTAATAATGGAGTCTTTTCACCTTCATGTAGCCCCATCTGGCACAGGACTACAGTACTGTCAAATTCAATATAGCACTTTCTGTACCTTTGACAGAACATACAGACTCATTTATCCCACAAAGACACACATTTTAATGACTGGAAAAAAATATCTATTCCTTATGGATTCTAACATGGGCAGTATTTGCAAATCATTCTGGAGAACAGATGACATATCATCACCTCCCAAGTTCCTTTCCAAAGTGACTCCTTTGAGAGCTGGAAACACCAACCTCTTCACTCATATTGTGACTGAAGCCAAGTTTAATTACAGGCACATATTGCCAGGGAACACAGACAAAACTGCCACCACAAAGTAGCTTTAGTGCAGAGTGAAGAGATCAATTAATGATGTGTAATACTCTATCGGCTTTGTATGTGCTTCATAACTGACTTGGGAGACATGGTACCTGAGAATGACTAATAGTCATTCTCAAAAGTTGTTTTACTAAATAAATCAAGAAATCTTTCTTCAATGAAGCGGTGATTCCCACACAGTTCCAGGCAGAAATTGTTTCCTTCCCTGGTAAGTGAAACCTCAACCACACCACAAAGGGGTGCAAGTTCTTCAGGGCGAGTGATACATAACAGAAAGGAGACCTTGAGCTGCAATTGAGCTCAAATCTAACGAACTTACCAAAAAAAAAATAAAATATTCAGAGCTAGTTAAATTGCAAAAGAATTTTTATCACGAATTTTCTGAACAATTGGAAAAAAATGGAAAAAAAAATGAGCCCATGCTCTGAAGGAAAAAAAAAAAAAAAAGGCTTTTCTAAACCCATAATTGAAAACCTCTTTAATAGAAAGTTTTCAATCAACTCAGTTAAAAATCCCTGCAAACTAATGGTATTTCTTTGATTTTTGAAGATATAGTTACTTACAGACCTTACAGCAGGCTTCCAGTACCTAACGGCGTCCTACAGGAAAGCTGGAGAGGGACTTTTTACAGGGCCTTGTGATAAGGCACGGGGTGATGGCTTTAAACTGACAGACAGTAGATTTAGATATGTGAAAGAAATTCCTTACTGTGAGGGTGGTGAGGCCCTGGCACAGGTTGCCCAGAGAAGCTGTGAATGCCCCAGCCCTAGCCCTGTTCAACACCAGGTTGGACAGGGCTTTGAGCAACCTGCTCTGGTGGAAGGTGCCTCTGCCCATGGAAGGGGAGGTGGGACTAGATGGAACTAGATGATCTTTAAGGTCCTTTCCAAACCTCACCATTTTATGACTCTATGATTCCTGAAAGATTAGAATAGATCCCAGGCACTTACAAGCCAAGTACACCAACAGGTATTACTGCAGCTCAGGCTAACAAAGATCCTTAAACTCCGATTGCTCCATATGTAAAAAGGCCTCTTGAAGTTTCTTGCTTTTCAGTTCCCCTGTAATTCTGACTGCCCTAATGCTGAATTCTTTCTCTGGGTCATGACATAAAATGCTTTTTAAAATTTAGACATAGATTTGTTGACAGGATTTGGATGAAGAGCTACTTGGTCAATGGCATAGATTCAGCAGGCTTCCACTTCATGCTCATTTTACTTTTTATGAAGACCTGCTGCTGATATAGCTTATATAATTGGAATGGTCATTTTTTTTTCTTTTTTGTTATTAATTCTTTCCATATGTGGGCATGAAGACCCAATAATAACTGTACCATGTTAATAATCCCATTATTTATTTATGATCATTGACAGAATTAAAGCATTAAAGCATGTCAAAAGCATGTTAAAGCATGCCTCACTTCCAATATTTACTCATAACATTAATCAATTTAAAATGAAATATAAACCAATTAACTTCTTAAGTTCTTGTAACCAGAACATAAATAATACTAGAGAGATAAACAAGAGGCAAAGTGAGTTATCCATTTGTTTTGTTTGCTTATTAAAACCATGCACCGCTTGTAGTATTACATAAATACTGACAAATAACCAATACCATTTGTAAGTCACTAGCAAACAGTCTCTTTACTGTTATGCACAGTCATATTATTTTTATAAGAGGGCAGAGACAGTTGCAATTAGCAAAAAAAAGTGTCAGAAATGCACATTAGCTGCAGTTTGTTCTTTTAACACATGGTTTCCTTTAAACAAGTTGAAGAAACTAATTGCAAATGGCTGTTACCAAGAGTTGTCCTTCATGTTTTCCAACATAGTTGATTCTATGATTCTGTGTTGCAGGGAGCAGATGTGTTGCATTCCAGGTCAAGCAGGGACTAGGGAAGCATCACATTTAAACTCCCAAATCTCTATAAGCAAGACCCAGTTAAAACTCTCCAGATAAGTAAATGACCATGGAAGTGCTTCAATCTCTTTGAAGGTAATAAAGAACAGATTACAAATCCTTTCCCTCGCTACCACCTTTCCCTATCCCAAGTGCATGCATACCTGTTACCTGCAACTAAACCAATCTATACTTAATTTCATGTTGCATCTCTATGTATCTCCCTCTCCCAGAAAACTTCTGAAACAATGAATTTGATGTTTCAAAACCCCCTCTCGTGTTTCAAAGATATTTTTTCTTCCCTTTTTACTCCTGACACCTTTAAAATATTTGCAAAAGATTTGAAACTTTAACCAAGAGAAAAGAGATTCTGCTCACACCTTTCAGTGCAGATTACTATATATAAACAGATACTCGTAATTAAACATAGTAATACTGGATTGTGTAAAAATTAAGTAATGCTGGAAGATACATANAGAGAAAGAGATTCTGCTCACACCTTTCAGTGCAGATTACTATATATAAACAGATACTCGTAATTAAACATAGTAATACTGGATTGTGTAAAAATTAAGTAATGCTGGAAGATACATATGACACTTAAAAAGTTCAGCATATATACTACGTTAGCTGAGAAGGTCTGGCACATTTCCTTCAAAAGTCTGATCCCAGAAATTCCATAGACTGATTCCCAATTGAAACCTGGGAATGTCTGTTACACAAAATAGTGTCTTCTGTGTGTTATGGATTTATCTGAAAAAACAGTTTACTGAAAGTTTAATTTCATGTAAATCACTCTCTATTTTTTTGATGGACTTATGCACCTGACTTAGTTACCCAAAGTTGGATGAATCTTCTCACAAGAGAAAAACCTAATGGGCAAGTAATAAATCAGAAGATAAAAATAGATAGTTAACAGTCATTTCTTGATAAAACACAATCCACTGGTAGCTCTGCGTCAAAATTCTCCATGCTCTGTGTACCTTCAGTAACATTTAAGTATACACTATATGCAAAGTTAGCCATTCAGAAAGTGCAGGGAGTACACAGATAAGTCCTCACTATCAGTCTATACAACTATGTCCAGATAATCCCTTGGAAAGCTAAAAGAAATTTATAGTACTTGTGTTAAAATGGTGTTAGAAGTCAACAGAGCATACTGAATAGAAGAAAAGGTGGCACAGGGATAACATTTAAAGTGTGCAGGAACTTGCTCTTAACTATTAAATACACTCAAACAACAGCATCCTGAGTGTCAGTCTTTTGGCAGGGAAGAGGACATTACACAATATGAAGTAAGACTGTAGTTTAAGAAAGTACCATTTCAGACAATAGACAGATAATAGTGGGGAACTCAAGCTTAAGGTATAAGCATATCTAAGCACATAAGCAAAATAAAACATCACAGGAGATGAATGATCCCTGTTGCTACTAAGACAACATGAAACCCATCCCTCAACTTCAAAAAATTAGATTAGATAAATGAAATAAAGAAAAAGGCAGTGATGGTTCAAAGGGCAAAATACAGAGCGTAACTGCTGCTCAGTTTCTTGTGGACATGTGTGGGCAGGAATTTGTGTCTTCACACGTTCCATAGCCGCATGTTTGCTCTTACAGCAATAAATAAAAAATAAGTATTACCTTGGATAGAAAAGTCTCCCCCGAGGATTTCAAGGTAATTTATGGGATAATTAAGGCTATAGTCACATAGAGAGTGAAGCTCGAGGTATTATGCCTGAAGCAGATAGCATCATAGTACCTGTGTACAAATGAGCAAGCTGTGCAGCTGAAAGCAGTCTCTTCTTTGGAAGACGAGCTTTTTAATGTGTCATAGAATTAGAGCAGTCAAGAGGTAAAACAAGGGGTTTTTTGAAGTACTCTGAATTTCTATTTGAGAGCGAATCCTGATTTTAATTAAAAAACCCAACCAAACACAAAGGATAACCTGATTTGATATGCCAATCTCTGTTTCGAATGAATGTTTTAAATTGCATAGAAAAGTCGTGGAAAAGACCATTGAAATTTCTTCCTCAATAAGCTCAACCAGGAAAAAGGTTGTGGGTTTGTTTTTAATTATTATTTTTCCAGTAGATAAAGCCATGCATACTGCATGCATAAATCAAATGCATGGTAATGATTGATCATAAGACTTAGCTTTAAATTTATGATGAATTAATAGGAAAAATATACAGGTTTTAAGAAAGGGAACAGGACCCATTTCACTCTACGTGCTATACAAGTAAGATGTTGTACTTTTGCTGGTGTTTCTCCCATACCATATTGGACTGATGACCAGAAAGAAAAGTTAATGAGAAAACATGAACAGCAACATTAAGAATGGGTGAATGGTTCTAACTAATAATCCATTTGTTCAAATATCTGACTTGACAGTAGCAAATGACAGACAAAAGTGGAAAGATGGCATGTATCTGGTCACGCTTTCCCAACACACCCTTCAGTTTTCCAGCAAACTGTGGCTTAAAGATTTCCTGAAAATAAGTTGTGTATTTACAGTGAAGAGCTCTTTACAGAGTTTTCCTCCATGAATTAATATAAACGCTTTCTGAACACAGGTAAGATTTCTGCATTTACATCATCTTGGAAACTATGAGTTACACACCTTTTTTGCTCACCAATCACTGTAGATAGCTGGTTTTGCTTTTATATCGTTCTGTTTATTTAATTTTCTGGATTCAGGCCTTGCATTACCGTGCTCTTGATCATTTTCTCTGTAGCATTTGTGAGCTTAGAGACTTCTAAGAGTGCTCTCCTCAATTGTTTCTTTGCTAGGTTCAAGAGTTTACTTTGACTGAGTCTCGCTGTATTTGATCACATTATACACTGCAATTACAGATCCTTTCTACCGCATGTGCAACTTTGAGATGTAAAACTGGCCTGGATTTGAGGGCTGTTCGACTGTCTGAGGACACCTCCAAAATATCTGCTCATTACAATTTGTACAATTTAGAAGTTAATGGAAATATAAGGCCACGTATCCAATGCATTAAGGAGACACAATTCTGAAAATGAATTTGGTGCTTTTCCTGATACAACTGCTCTTCATGGTCAAATGCAATACAGCTCCACGGTGAGGTCTGCAATTTAAATCTAGATTTGTACAGTGAAGAACATCTTTTCCAAATAATTCAATCAATTCACCTAGTTCTAATATTTACTGGTTTGTACTGATTTACTGGGTTTACCTATAATGTAAAGTAATAAAGCCCAATTTACAAGGTTAATGCAAGGCAGTCTCTTTAATAATTTTTGCCTGCACTATTTTGCTGTATTTTCTCTATTTCTTCACCATTATCAACGTTCAGCTTTGCTAGTTTTTTTTAACAACATTTTCACAGCTATTGTTCCTTATTTTAATTCATACTCCTTATTTTAACTCACATTCATTCTCCAGGAATTCTGATATATTTACCTTTTTCTCTATCTGATTTCCCATTTGATTATATACAGAGATTTCCATTGTTCTGCAACTAATAACATGGATATGGTTCAGGCAGGAGACTGATGCCAACATAAACTTTTGGCACCGATGGGAAACAAAAGCCATGGGTCAGACCTGGACTGAAAAGGACTTAAGTGGAATTTACCTGCAAAATTAAAACTGTGATCTTTTAAGCCTGTGTCAGTATTTGATGTGGCAGTGCATTATGTCCACAGGCTCTTCATTCCTGTGACTCTAAAGTTCCTTGTAGCTGCACCTATAGGTCTGGCCAGGCTGCTCCAGTCCTGGCATGGCCAATGTGGTGTGAAAAGCAGACACTCCTGTATCTTACCACTCTCATGAGAGCTCAGTGTGAGAGCAGGCATTAACAAGACACACTCAACAGACAACTACATTGTCAGACACCACACAGAGAGGTAGGAAGAAATTGCATTCTTTCTGTCCTTGCCTCTCTCATACTATACAGAAGGATTAGATACCACATGCTCTTCATGATCAGGAAGGGCTGTGGGATCAGAACCCACTCTCTGCTGAGGAGTTCAATCCCAATGCCCTTTGGGAAGAAAATTTATAATTCTTTTTGAAGGAGACTACTCCATTTCAGAAGAAAATACAAGCTCTGCTTGTATTCCAAAGCAAACTCCAACAACATAACATGTTTTGAACACCCAAGACTGAATGAACGAATTAAAAACGTGAGAGGAGTGAAGAAGATATAACCAAAACCTAAAGTAACTGCCTGGAAAGAGTGTGATATGAGGAGGTTCAGCAGTTCAGCAGGAAGAGGGAGGTGCTTCTAAAGGTTTCAGATCAAAGCACAATCAACATGCCAAAGAAATCCAGAATCCTCCAATAGGTTTTAAAGTAGCTTTATCCAAATAGTAAGAAAAGCAAAGACTAGCTTGCAGATAAAAGAAATCACAGTGGGCTCCCTCAGAGCAGAATAATTTAACCATTTCCTGGCCTTGAATGTCCTGCACACCATCAGGCACCTCCCACAACCAGCTGTATCATCAGGAACCATGAGAGTCTCTCGTAATTCTTGCTGATCTCATGAGACATTACATCACTGAACACCATTAGCAAAATGGTTTTCAATCTTTCTCACCAGCCACAAGATGAAAACTACTGACATACGTGTCCATTTGACCAAACAAACTCGTCTGCAGAAGGACTTGGAACAGTGACAAATTGCTTAGAGAACACAAAACTAGATGTTAGTTCAGCACTTTTCCAAGTTTTCAAATTACATGCACAAACACCAATACATAGAAGCACGCTTGCAGAGGCTACATTTCTGACCAAAGGGCAAACTAAAGCTAGAGGAAGCTTTTGGAAAAGATTCAGAAAGTAAATTTGTGATTCAAACAAGTAACAATTAAAAACCACACAAAACCAAACCTCTGAGCTGGACAAACAGGATGTCGTTGCAAGACATCCTACGGCCATGAATGCACACTGATCCAGCTCCCAAACAATCCTTAGAACAATAAGGAAATTAAAGCAGGATTTGAATGCAAGTGCATTTTACTTTTCTCAGTAGAGAGTAATTCAGTAGATTGCTTAAGTTTGCTTAAATCTCAGTAGATTGCTAAAAGAAATGACAGGCTCTAAGGCACATTTCCCAAACACTGCACCTGCTTCTTGCAACTGTAACCTCACAGTGAAGGGGTTAGACATGTACCACACTGCTCATTTGCATCCTATCCTGGAAAAGCTCAGGCTTACACTGCTGGGAAATCAGACTGCTTGTAGACAGTCTCACAGCCTGGACCCTCATACCCTCTAACACAACTACCTCGCAGAAGTAACCTGGTCATGCGTGCCATTATCTATGGCAACCTTGAACGATCACTTTACTGGAAAGGAGGCCTGAGTAAACCCGGTAATATTCATGCTGAATATGAATCTTTCGTGTTCTTTGGGACTAAATCCAGATCTTAATATTGCATGTGTAGGGTCTCTTTGCTCTGTATCTGACTACCATGGAACATTAAAAGATAGTCCATATGAGTAAAGGTCATTTTGGAGTTAACATATGGAGGCAAGAATCAAGTACAATGTCTCAGTGTACTGCAATATGGTTTCTATCTTCTATGTTTCTTATTTTGAAGAAGACTACTCCATTTTCAGAAAAAAAAAAACAACTAAACAACAAAAAGATAAAAAATAGTTTATAACAAATAAAATTAAACTTAAAAAATAATTCTGTTTTAGGAACAAGTACTATACAGCAGAAATAGTAGAAAGGTGTTTTAAATCCAAAGTTTAGATAAATCCCATGATTTATTCAAAAGCTATAAAATATAATTTGCAAGGTCTAGTCATCCTTCATAGAATCACAGAATCATAGAATAGTTTGGGTTGGAAAAGACCTTAAGATCATCCAGTTCGAACTCCCCTGCCATAAGCAGGGACACCTCACACTAAACCATGCCACACAAGGCTTCATCCAACCTGGCCTTGAACACTGCCAGGGATGGAGCACTCACAACCTCCCTGCCCAACCCATTCCAGTGCCTCACCACCCTCACAGCAAAGAATTTCTTCCTTAAATCCANCATTCCAGTGCCACCCTCACAGCAAAGAATTTCTTCCTTAAATCCAATCTAAACCTCCCCTGTTTCAGTTTGAACCCGTTACCCCTTGTCCTGTCATTACAGTCCCTAATGAAGGGCCCCTCCCCAGCAGCCCTATAGGCCCCCTTCAGATACTGCAAGGCTGCTCTGAGGTCTCCACGCAGCCTTCTCTTCCCCAGGCTGAACAGCCCCAGCTTTCTCAGCCTGTCCTCATACAGGAGATGCTCCAGTCCCTGATCATCCTTGCTGCCCTCCTCTGCACTTGTTCCAACAGCTCCATGTCCTTTTGATGTTGAGGACACCAGAACTGCACACAATGCTCCAGGTGAGGTCTCACAAGAGCAGAGCAGAGGGGCAGGATCCCCTCCTTGGCCCTGCTGGTCACGCTCCTTTGGATGCAGCCCAGGATACGGTTGCTTTCTGGGCTGCAAGCGCACACTGCAGCCGGCTCATGTTCATGTTCTCATCGACCACCACCCCCAAGTCCTTCTCCTTGGGCTGCTCTCAATCTCCTCTCTGCCCAACCTGTAGCTGTGCCTGGGATTGCTCCAACCCAGGTACACATGCTCACTGTCTCAACAGCAAGCCTATTTTTCTATTATAGTTAAATATTACAAAATAAATATGTCTTTGAGAGTTTCAGTCTATGGTTAGTACATGCTTATTTCTTTAAAGGAGTTAGTGAAAATACACTGTCTGTATTTTTTCCTAATGGCAAAAGTAATGAGTATCTATCCCTCATGACATAGTGCTGATTCATTTTCCCTGCAGCTGCACTGTTTAGTATTGGTCATATTGTACATTGTTCTGAGAAACTGTTAGTACCTCACGGTATAATGGGCTGTTATAATCACAAAAACAATGAGGTCACTTTTATTCATTTACAATTCAAGTACTGTCCACCTAAGTGCTTTTCACAAGACTACTTTCCCATGATCCTTTCACAGCTTTAATTCTGCCAACAAAGAGTCACAGCCAAAACAACTTTGGAAAAAAACCCAAAACCACTCAGGCTATCTCCATTACGGGAAAAGAGAAAACAGAGATAACATCTACTGTATCAAGAAAAATATATTGGCTAATACAGGCAAAGCAGCAAAAACAAGGGGAAACAATGGCTGCTGTGGGGCTGTTGCAGATACTGTGAGCGTCTAAGACGACGAGAAAGCAGAAGTGTTTAGCGAGAGGTACTGTCTTTCACAGTTCAGTGACAGTGACATGTATGCACATCCCATTCTATAGATAATTTTAAAACTGGCAGAGCAGGTTATTTAGTCATAGTCTACACAGATGACTTTTTTAAAGCTGGGGGGGGGGGAAGGGAGAGGGATGAAAGGGGATCTCCTTTGTCAGTGGGAATTTTAGTTACATAGCATTAATCGGCATTTACTTTGACCGTAACAGTTACACGCATGGAGTTACCAGCAAGGAAAAAATAAACACAATACTGAACTTCTTGAATAAAAATATACAATACTGAAGCTAAAATAATAATAAAAAATATTACTGAAAATTATGCTACTATTATTAGTTGTGTTTCAGATCTTATTTTAGATTTGTTCCCAGCATTGATGCTTAGCTTTGACAGTATCACTAGTTTCCTATCAGTCTCCAACATTTGGAAAAGAGCGGCCATTAGATGGTAGGCTGGACATCTTATTGTCAGCGGGAGCACTGAAAGTCAGGCACTGAAGTGCCCAACTATTCCATTTTGGGGATCTGCAAGTGGAGCTGAACTCTGACTTCCCATGCTGTGCAGTCCTCCACTCCCCCGGTAAGAGCATCTCCCAGGAGGATATTCAGCTCACACACTGTACCATAACTTTAAAAAGCCCATGAAGAAAACAGAGGCATACTCCATGTTCTACCTTTAGCAGTCACATAATAGAAAAAAAAAACCAAAATAATTCTAAACATGTAATCCATTCTAGTTTTCCCTTATAGGACTATTTACAGATTATATGATACTGATATTAAGATATCAATAATTTAGAAAAATATTGTTTGATTTGTATTTATTTAGGCATACTGAAACCAATTAAAATAAAAGTTCTCTGACAACAAGCAGAAAAGACGTATAAATGTACAGTGCAAGAGAATTTTCATTAAAGATCTCAATGCCTAATTCTATTTACCACTGTGCCTCTTATCTCTTACTAAATTAAGGCTAGGAATTCAAGATAGCATTCATTCATGGAATTCATTTTTTCATTCATAGGATTTATGGCCACAAGAGGTTATCAGAACATGCAGTTCAACCCTCATTACATTACAAGCTATTATATTTTGCTAAGGAAGACCAGTAACATGTATTTGAATAAAAAATATATTCTAGAAAGGCATCCAATCTTGATGCATTCCACAGAAATATATGAATGTCATACATCTAAATGACAGAACAACTGTTCACTATATGAAAAGACTTAAAATATGGTATGAAGAAAAATGGTTCATTGCTGCTGTTTCAATTATTCAGCACAGTGAGTATGCTTCCACCTTAAATCTAGATTTTGGCATTGTATGTCAAACATACAGTAATACTGACAAGCCAGTGTCAAAACAGCAGCCTCAGTAAGATGATGGAGCAGGTGCTTAGAATAGAAAGGAACACCCAGTGAATAATATGCATACCCACAGAAACCACTGTCTCCATCAAAATCACATTAAAAATCTATGGGATGCTTTTGACTTTCAAATTCATGGAAATTCTAAAAGCATAGTGGAAAATGGTAGGAAAGCAATATGTTTGCGTTCTGTTTCTCTAATAATATTTTACATTGTTTTTATCCCAATGCATCTGACAATTACCCTGCTGTTGTTTAGTTATCAGGAAGTTTTTCTTCTGAGATTACTTTCTTATTCCCTGCTCTCCATTTATTAAAAGCTTGTGCATTAAGTGATTTCAAGTTAATTTATCAAGATCAGCGTATGTATCTCATTAGCCAAATATACTACATTTCTAGAAGTTCTGTTAATTAACCACTTATAGCTTCTAAAACAGTACAGTGTGGTGAGCTTCTGCTTCCTCTCCAAAAACAACCTCAGAGCTGCCTTTCCAGTAACAAAATACCTGTAAACAAGCACGCTTCCATCTCGTCCTCAAAGAACAAGCTAAAGGTTGCTTATGCTCTTTCATCTCTACAACCTGTCCTCTCTACATTGCTATTCCTTCACCTTCTTCCAGCCTGTCTTCTTAAAGCTACTCAACTGCCACCTTCATACACATCACCCTTTCTGCCTGTTGCCTCATGGGGCTGCTCAGAGAAATATAGAGAGGCTTTTTCTAAGTAAGGGATGTATTACAGAGTGCAACAAACTGAGCTGCTGTATTATGTCTGAATCTTTCTTCTGTTTGCTGTCTGACAGCATATACCTCAGGAAGACTTGTCTGCTTCTCCAAATCAATGGCACAAAGAAAGAAACAGGTTTATGCTGTATGTTTTTTAAACTTCCTCCTTCACACTTAAAAGAATGAGAGTCCATAAAGAGGACGGAGGCATTTCTTGTTTGATTTGGAGGGTAAGCACTTGGTTTAGGAAGTTTCGAGACCTGGAAAGACAAAGTTGAAATGCCATCCTGGAAGAACAGATTCTCTCTCTTTTTCTGCACGTGCATCCTGAATATCACTCACCCATTAGCCTAAAAACTGTGTTGGCCATTCTCCAATTCCTTAGTCTCTGGGTATTCAGCTTAAGACTTGTGGCCAGTGGTGAATACAGTGACTGTGCTTTAAGCAGATACAGATCTATGTGAAGTTAGCTGGAATTTCCCAGCAAAGAAATTTATCTAAAATTGTATTTTTGTTTTGCTTGAATTCTTACTTCAAGTCATCAATAACGGTCAACTTCACAACGTTGGTCTCTGCCACAGAGGTGCTGCCAAGCGAATATGAACCACTTCTGTGGACTGCAGCCAGAGCGATTTGTAGCAGTTGCAGACTGTCTCCACACCTGTGGACCAACCGCTATGGGGGAACTTGATGGACTTTGTCAGTGAATTTCAGAATCTTTGCTGATGTGCAGAAACATCCAGGGCAAGAAGACACTAGTTCTATTCCATGTTCTTACAGTTAATAAACGTCTGTGCTCATAACCTGCTCCAGTCCTTCCAAACATCAAATTCTTTACCCATTTCAGTGGGGTTTTATCAAAGCATCTCAATAGAATGGCTGCATGAATTAAACACTGCTAAAACAAAGTATTTTTTTCTTAGACCAGCCAAAACAGTTTTGCTAAACATTCCCCTGAAGTCCACTCAGAAAGACAATTGTGAGGAAACATTTGAGACCCAATGGTAACAATTTGGTAGAGTAGAAGAAAGCAAAACCAGAGAATATACAACAATAGAAAATTACGAGCTTAACATGAGGCACTATCATCATATGTAACAGTGTAGATTTGTAACTCAAAATGAACCTTTTCGTACATTTTATGTTTCTCTACATTGCCAGTCTTCTGTCTAGTACCTCTCTGTGGGACCCCGGGCAAACTCCGCTTTCACCAGAAAAAGAGGAAGCATTTCAGAGAATCAGTATTGTTCTTTCCTCTAGCAGAAACACTGTCCAGGCTTTGTTAGCTATCCAGAGCAGTCATTTTCTAAGTCACCTTTAATAATCGAATTGTCCAACATTAACAGTCTTCTCCAGCATTTCTATTTTTAAAATATTATCAGTGCACCAGAATTTCAGACTACAGGAAACATAAAAAAACCCAAACCCATGTAACACACACATTATTGCAGAATGAGCAATACAAAATCCAGTATTTCATCCTTCATGGGAGACTGTGTATTGTTCACTCGGCAATAACGTGTATAAATTACACTTTGATTTTCTTGTTTCGCTTGTCTTTACCATGCCTGGTGTGCTGAGCATCGAGAGAATTCGCCTCTTTGAAGTTTTGCTGACAGCGTTACAGAACCATTTCCTCTGGAGCACCCTTCTGAAACTTGGGTTTTTTGAAACGCTTTTTATACTATATCAATTCTGCTACCTCTGCAAAAATATATGAGTAGCCTGAGGGGTTTTCTTCTTCTTTCAGTCATGCTGCCAGGGGGCTGATTGTTTCTGATTGCTAAAGTCAAAACTCCCTTAAAATGGACTATTCAACCTGAAGAGCATTTCATATGAGCACAGCAGGTTTTCTAGTCACCTTACCTGTCTGTACTATTTAGTAACACATTTACTGTGTGATGGAGATTACAAAACCATTTGAGCTGGCTACACTGACAACCTGGGCAGAAAAACAATTCTATTGCTGAGATTCTGGAATGTAAATCGTAGAATAAAGCATTTGACCACTTAGAGAAGAGTGCAGTATAAATGAAACAAATCAATATATAGGTATTATATATAGATATGTCTCTAAAGGCTAAGCCTTCAGTGACAGAATTTCACACATGAGTCATTTAATCAAACTTTCTTGGTTTCACTATACAACTGGAGAAAAAGATTTTATGTTAAACTTGATGGGAAGACCATTAGAAATCCTTTGTGCATTTACAGCATGAAATTATATCCTTTAGACATCAAAATGTCCACTGCACCATTTGTATCATTTTCTCCCCTGTGAAGAATCACTCTTACATTGTATTATCTACTGTTTCACTGCCTCAGGCAACAGGGTTTCATCCATTTCCCTGCTACAGCCTGAAACGTGAATATATGGTATAACACAGAGGTATCTGAAATTAAGACAGTGTTACTGATCTGAGCAAATTCGTGAGTGTAAAAATGATGGCTATTAACTTCCACTTATACTTTTACTTTGTTTTATCATTCATCACTGCCTCAGCACATGCATGTTTCCCTCCCCCATGAACTCTTTTTTTAGTGGTTGTCCTGGGTTCAGCAGTAGCAGTCATTTTTCCTTCTCCATAGTAACTGGTGCAGCACTATGTTTTCAAATTTCAGCCTGGGAACAGAACTGATAACAGGGATGTTTTTAGTTACTGCTCAAATGTTTAGGCTGAGCAAGGACTTTGTGAGCCTCATGCTCTGCCAGGGAGGAGGGGAGGCCAGGAGGAAGCAGGGACAGGACACCTGACCCAAGCCAGCCAAAGAGGTATTCCATACAATAGAACTGCATGCCCAGGAGGTAACTGGGAGTTACCTGGAAGGGCGAGTGCTCTGGGGGGTTGGAGGAGGTATCGGTCACTGCTTGGTCGGGCAGGGTGGGGGTGAGTTATCTGTTGATGGGTGGTGAGGTTCTGTATTCTCTTCCCTTGTTATTTCCTTTATCATTATTATTATTGGTGGCAGCAGCAGTGATTCGTGTTATACCTTAGTTACTGAACTGTTCTTATCTCAACCTGTGGGAGTTGCATCCTTTTGATTCTCCTCCCCATCCCTCTGGGAGCAGGGGGAGGGCAAGGAAGGGGGGTTGAGTGAGTGAACGAGCTGCGTGGCTGGCTTTAAACCACGACAATGGNGTTGCATTCTTTTGATTCTCCTCCCCATCCCTCTGGGAGCAGGGGGAGGGCAAGGAAGGGGGGTTGAGTGAGTGAACGAGCTGCGTGGCTGGCTTTAAACCACGACAATGGTTTTTTACATGATAGTTCTTTAATCTTACAGAAACTTGAGGACTTTCAAACATAGTGGCTGACTGGTATCTGCTAGCAACTGATCCATTTAGTAAATTATTCCCTGTATTTAAAGGATAATGATGTTCCAGACAAGGCACAGTGTACTTCATAAGGCTGAAAAAGGAAGGAGTAAAGGCAACCTCTTCCCAAACCAGCACCAAGATACTGCTGCAGCCAACATCTGGAACTGCATGTGCAAACTGATTTGGAGACGTGTTGTACAGTGTCCTGTGTTCAGCAGCAGTATTTTTCTCCTTTTCAGTAGATGGTGCAGTGCTGTGGTTTTGACTTTAGCCTGAGAACAATGCTGATAGCACACTGATGTTTTTAGTTGTTGCTAGGTAAAGATTACTCTAAGTCAAGGACCTTCTGAGCCTCTCATGCTCTGACAGTGGGGAAAAACCCCATGCAGTCACCCCTATTTCCTAGCTGCGAGTTACTTGAGGTTTTACATTGCGACACATCCATTTCTAGCCTGTTCTTATACAGCTTCAAAAATGGAGGTGCCACACATTCCCCAGGCAATCTTTTCCAGCTTTTCACTATTCACTAGTATTGAGAAGTCTAACCGCATTCAGCACTGCTGTGATTACCCTATTGATCCTTTTCCTGTACATCCATAATATAGAGAGAACAGCTTGTTCCATTCTCCCTCGTGACACTCATGGGCACTTTACCTCTTCATTCCTATGTCCCTCTTCCACCTAAGCAACCCAAATCTTTCAGCTCTTATTTCAGGAACCTCTCATCACTTTCCTGTTTTACTGCTGGGTCCTCTCTTGAAAGGAAATACACCTGAAAAATCTTTACTACACTCGAAAAACTATACTATATGGGTTGTGATAGGAAAGGTCAAAGCAATTACAAGTTCTGTGATAGAACATTTAAGTGGCACAACAAATACTCCAAAGTCAGACATTCTGAATAAAGTTCATAAACATTAACCTAGCAGCAATGGGTGTGGGGGTCAAGACTCATTTAACAAGATACCTTAATCATTTCAAAGTTGAAGTAAAATTGATTAATCATACATTGAACTAGAAGGAAATAGAAACACATCAAAGACAGGAAAAGGTACTCTAGACTGAAAGAAGGCATTTGAGCTGGAAAAAACCATTCTGGCAGATAGGAAGGAAAAAACATGAGCTAGCAAGATAAATGCCAGGTAAAACAAAGAAGTGGAGGATAACACGGTTGCAGAAATGTACCCAGCCTATGGAAAAAGTTACAGAAAGATCTGTAACTGCCAAACCTCCTGAAAAGTAAAACAATAAATAAGTAAATAAGAAATCAGGGGGAAAAAACCCCAGCCAACCAACCAACCAACAAACCAGAGAGCATAAAGGTGCAGAGAAGAAAGAAAAAGAGAAGTGCATGTTAGAAACAAAGAGATTTCATGTCTCCCTTTCAGGAATTTTGTTACAGGAATCAAGAAGGACAAACAGTATTTCATGCTCTTCAAAAGAATAGCTACTGCCTCCTCATGCAGCATCTTCCTCTGTTTTCTGTTTAATCGTGAGACTGACCCAGCCCAGTTACCTGTTAGTCTTTGTGCCCAGAGCCTTAAAAAAAAGCATGTTTGGAAGAGGTGATGTTACTGCTTTAAGGTTCACGATTCTGTACAATAATACCAGTGTGCACTTAGGCTTGCTTGACTTTAACAGAGAAAAATAAAGAGGTGCAAATTAATAAGTAGTGGTTACCTCAGAGCAGCCGTTTTCCCATTTCTGTGAGTACACGTGACTTGCCTGGTTTGGTACCCAATTTGTATGTCCCAATATTTGTTCTCCTGTCTATTCTGTCTGTTTCTATTCCTCTTCTTCTTAATTAACTCACGAGCCTCAGGATCCCGAACTGCCTTTTCCCTGTCCTTTTCCTTATCTTTGTTCTTCCCTCTTTTCCTCGTTTGCCTTATTTGTCTTGAATGGGGCACTGAGCATGCACTCCAAGGTCCCACATTTAGGCTATACAGGCTTTCTTCAGCAGTGCATGGGCTAGACTGACAGATCTGAAATTCGGTGAGGTTAGGACAGGCAGACCCACCAAACTGCGGTGGAGCCACAACATGCCGAGTTCGATGCTGAAGCCCATTCCCACAGGTCTTTGAGCACTCCGACCAGGGGGCAAATTCAGCCACAATGCAGTCCTGCCGGCACGGGATGAGGCATCCCTGCTCCTGGCGGGGCTTTGGCTCAAAGTACTCGCAGATGACGTCCTCAGCTGGCACCCCATTGGACTTCTGGATACAGGTGATGTCCCTCGTCTGGATCCCTTCCTCCCCTCTGATGCACTCCAGGGGCTTCTCATGGCTGCGGGAAAGCACGGGCCGGCACTGGTTCCAGCTGCCGATCTGCCAGTCGTACAGCTCCTTGTGCCAGTCGCAAACCCGAAAACAGCTCTGCTGGTTGTCCGGCCGCTCTGGCTGCTTGCAGTTTGTGGGCAGTGTGGTCCAGCCCTCCACGTGGGCGCACCACACCGCTCGTGTCTGGATACCACCTGGGCCGCATTCATCTCCCATACATCTCCCCCATGGACCTGGAAAACAAGAGAAGACGCTACTGTTGCACACTTCACTGTTTTTCTGCCACGTTGCAAAACCAAGCTCACAGAACTAGTTTTGCACTTCCTCTAAGAACTGAATTCTTGGAGAAACCCAAACCTGGAAAACAAAACAAGTATGGGATTACTCTTAATCTCCTATTTTTGTGATTATAGATACATTTCATTTTCTATCCTAGACAAACTGAATATTTAATTTCAAGAACATACACAGGAATTGTTCACATTAGAGAACTGAGAACTGAGCAACGACAAAGTCATTACGTAGCTTTGACTAGCAAGATAGGAGCCAAAGTCCTCCTCTCCAAATCATCAATCTCATCTTCTCTCAAGCTTCTCTCTCATCTGCATAAATACCCTTTCCTGGACTGTTTTGATTTTTGCTTCACATTTCATACTCTGTACCCCTGATGCTAATTAATCTGATATTCTCGTCTTTCTGTATTGTATTAAATAATGGGAACAACAACATAATACATTTTGAAGAACAGAGGTAATATCAGGGAGTCCACTGCTATCCTTTCCTTTATTATAACTGAAATGAAAATTATAATCATTATACAGAATAAGATCTTGAAGACAGAGAAATACCATCCGGTAAATCACCACAGAACAGATGTTACTGATCCATAGATTACCAGGTTGGAAGGGGACTTCAAGAATCACCTAGTGCAACCATTCATGGCAAAAGCACAATCTACACCAGATGCTCCAGCACCCTGTCCTGCTGAAACTTTAAAGTGTCCATGGTTGGGGAATCCCCCACAGGGAGGTTATTCCAAAGGCTGGTTGTTCTCTTTGTGAAAAATTTTCCTCTTGTTCCCAGTCAGAACCTCTCCAGAAGCAACCTGTACCCATTGGTTTTTTAAATCTCTAAGGTCTATCATAAATAGTCAACATTTATAATTAGTTATAACAAAATCAACATTGTTATAATTAGTATCAACAAAACCAATAAACCCTATTTCCTTGAAATCTGATATGTTTACTTTTTCCAGTGTTAAAAACCTGCAATATTCACAAAATCCAGAGATCAGAAGGCAAAATCCTTGGATTTTTCTCATTTTTAAGACCTCCCCTCATACCCAACTCATGCACATTGACTTACTATGAAAAAGCAAAAGAACAAATCATACAGAATAAAGCATGTAACCATTTCCCACAAGAAAAGATGTCAGTCTGCTGACAGCTGGTCACACAGAAGACATTTTGGCTGACTGAGGAGTGCTCATGTTCCATGAAGAAACTGTGGCCAGGCTATGAAATCCTCATTTATCTTACTGACCCCTGTAACAAGATCATTTGTGTGAGCAGCTGTGGGAGATGCTGGGCTGAGCCTTTGTTATTTCTAAAGCAGGTTAACAGAATAATTCTGGGCCTGCACAAGAGTGAAATGAACTATGGCAGGTACCAATTATTCACAACCCTTTCTTAATGAATGACTGGATGATGACTGAAGATGAAGCCACATCTGATTACTGATTCCCACAAGCTTCAAAACCCTCACTGACTTCAACACAATTTTCAGCTGTTCATCCAACATTACCTTCAGTAGCAGTTGGGGAATGGGCTGATGATACGCTACACATTTAACCTCTGCTCCTCATTGCCTCTTTTTTAAGGGAACACTGAGGCTGAACAGTTTGTTTGTAGTTCTGACATCCTAAGCATTAATACTTCCTAGCAATGCCAGCTGGCAGAGACCAAGTCAGACCATGGAAACTCCTCTGTATTATTTGCAGAATTTTTTGCAGTGCCCTTTTAGAACAAAGTTCCAAGCTAGCTTCCAACAAATCAATCTCAAAGGACCTGTGAACAGCTCAGCAACCTCAACAGCTTACTTGAACCCAGTTGTCTTTTTCCAAAGGAGGAAGAGGAATTTACATTGTGACTCGGTTTTGCTGCTAGAAAATTAACATAAAATGTTAAAAATACGTATTTCTAGCAATATTAACAAAAGCTTGCTTTGACCAAAATTATTCTAGGAAATACCAATTTTTTATTTTTAACAATTTCTGGTAGCCACATTAATCGATATTCCTATCAGTTTTCAGATGCATACTGCTTTGAAACCTTCAGTTAAGTTATACACGTTTTCTTGTAGGATCATAGGTCACAGCTGCTAAGCTCAAGCACTCGCTGAGGAATGTTGCTGCCGTACGTTCTTTATATGTACCTCACAAAAACAGAGATAGATTCCCCTGTGATTCCCTTCACAGGTTCCCATTTCTCTCTACCATTTACAATAAGAGCCTAGAATAATTCACTTCTAACTTAAGTGGCCTCAAACACATTGCAAGCACCAAGGCCAGACATGGCTGTCATTTGAAAATAACCACAGAAAAGCAGGGAAAGATATTCCTCTGAACTGAGTAAAGGAGCTTTGTGACTTCGTCTAAATAACAAGAAATACATCCCAAACTAGTCCTAATACACTGTCATTTTTTTTTCCTCATAGCCACAAACTCAAGAGGAAGCACCCAGCACATGCTTACAGTATACCTTTGTCTGCTGATCAAGGCATCACCAAAGATACATGATGGAAAAACAGAGAAGGCAGAGGCTTTGAATGATTCTCAAGTATGAGAAAACCACATAAAGATCACCTGCAACATGCTTTTTGTATTTTATTGTTATCATAGGCAGTACATATACCACAACATTTGTAAATGTGAAATCTGGGGATAAAATTGACCTCACAGAATCTGGTGTAGTGTAGGTATGTAACTTGGCAATGAAAAAGATTAGCAATGTAGAGTCACCCACCAGCATCACTGAAAGGCTGCAGGAGGTGGCTGCTCTGTCACAAACTCAGCTGATCTTAAGCACTAGTAACAACAGAACATCTTTAGGCAAGCTGTTGAGCCTAATCAAGGCCTCATATGATGTTTTAATTTGCTCTTTATGAATATTCTTTAGGTTTTCTCTTTCCCACTGAAGCAGTCCTCATGCAGACGCTGCTCTCCCTGCTGTGCACTGATCCATGGGCAACATGCACTCCATTTGCATTGGGGAAAAGAAGCTGCTGCTGTGAATGCAAAGCAGTTTTTTCTTAGCATTTGGTTTTAAACATATTTAGATGAATGAGTCACAGCTTACCTGTAGTGAGCTGTGCTTGCCTCATGAAAATACCATCGTTTATCTGCTCTCTGTTTAATTAGCATATCACATAGGGCAGTTACAGAAATAAATAGGAAGCTTGCTTCTTCTTTGTTGTTGGGAGTTATCACTGAAGTCTTAGCGAGTTTAAAATGTCATTTGTAATTCTTTGTCTTTAAAGAGATTACTGTAAAATACAATATTAAGATTCCCTCTAAGCTTCTAGAGGATTAACATTTATATTTTTAGGGAGCAGGAGAGGGAGTTAACCATTACTGCAAGTTTATTCTGAAATTTCAGGGAGCAAACACAACGGAGTCCAAAAATTAAGATTACTCTCCCCACTGAAGCACGCAGAGCTTTGCAGCTGAGAACAAAGTAAGCTATCATAATATTTAGTATCTTAGATATTGTTTCAGGTATTAAAATTATCACTATTTGAAGAAGAAAAAACTTGTTTTGTAAACTTTGATCCAGGGCAAATAAGGCTATATGAAAATCCATTCAGCTTTCCTCCCCATGCATAGTAAAAAAATAGACATAACAAGCCCCCAGCTATCCCCCCAAAAACCACCACATCTTAAAGCATCAAGCAAGACGTCACTCCCAGTTTTAACACATGAAGATTTCATCACTGATTCAATCTGAATTCTGCTGCACTTTCAGCAAGAAGTGGTTTTGACCTATTTATATTATTGGTTTGGTGTCTGTAAGTAGCATTAACAGTTTAATGCTAGAGATTGAGACTCTGACTGCACAAGACAACGAGCAGCTTAGTTTTCAGTATTTTGAGAGGATTGTATTTAAAGAGACTACTGAGAGACTAATGAGCAGAAATCTACTATTTCTAAGTTCAGAAACAAGCTAACCTTGCCCACTATTGGAAACCTCAAATTACATTTTATGAAGAGAGGTTTGTGATGAGGGTCAGGAAGGTTAACTGGGTGACACAGGGCTGGGAGTCAGAAGGACAGTGGTATTACAAGATATAGTTCAAGCCTAAGCAGTAAATCTCAAGAGAGGTCAGAAAGACACAGATCAAAAAGTCTTTGAAGGACCTGGGAGATGACAGTGAATTGAATCTACAGTTTCTGATAGCAGAGCCGGCCAAGGAGCAGGATGAGCAGCAAGCCGCTGAGAATGTAACAGCCTCAGAGCTACCACCAAAATCACTGGCAGATCCTCTCAGCTACATTAAAATACGACGATCATGTCCATAACTTGGTACAGGGCACTGATATTACCTATATTTGCTTTACACAATTATGGTAGTAACTGAGAAACCACCACTGCCATCACAATGTATTTTTATGACAGGCAGTAGATAATCGGGGAAGTCTAAATAGGAAAGAGTTTCACTGACACAGACACATTGCCTGTTACACTGGAATGAAGCAATACAGCAAAGTGCTAAAATTCTAAGTAAATTATTGACAGCTTTGGTTTGTTTTTTTTTAGTACAGAATCTGAGATGTGCCAACACACAAGCTGGCTGCATATGGAGAGACAGATCCTGTAATCTATACTATTGGGAGTGTCAAGACAGTAGAAAATTATTCACAAACAAAACCTTTATTTTTGCATCCTTAGCACCCGTGGTGGGGCTCCCTGGGTACTGTATGACTTGCCACTTGCTCTATTTGCCAGCAAACTCTCCCCTCCAGGAGTGCTATGGATCCCCTTGACGGTCATTGCTATTTAATGCTTTTGTCTTCCTCAGCTCCTCTTTCAGAGCTTGAAAAGAGCATGCGAGGCAGTGTCTGCATCAAAGAAAATGGATTCAGGACGTAGAAGAGAGATGAAAAAACTCAAGGATTCTCCAGATAATAAAACATAACACCTGTGAGTCAGAGGAAGACACTGGAGAATTAAATATGCCTACAAATGATTTGACTCCTACGTCAGATTTTTTATTTCCTGACAGTATAAGGGAGAGTGTAAGCCATACCACAGCTCAAACAGTTTCAGACTCTCAAGGATACTGAAATTTCTCAAATTAACAAGGAAATATAAAAGCTGACATTAAAAAACACAGCTTCCCCAGCTTCCCATGGCAAACTTTCAAACAATAGGATAATGATAAAGGCAAACTTGGAACTATATAAATAGCAGCCACTTAGATACCTTTCTAGGTGTCCACACAATTATTAAGGCACTTTACATAACTGGGCCCTTTTATTTTTTCCCTTATTAATATCCATTGGAAAAATGCATTCACACATTTTCCTGATACTATTAATGGCATGGTAATTAACATTTTTTTCTTAAAATAATTACTATGAAGCACATGAAATTAACCTAAGAGTAACCATACCAGTTTAAATTCTGACATCACAGAAAGCATAACGCTTATTCAGTGTTTCCCTAACTAAGCGTTTTCATACTAGANATATGAAGCACATGAAATTAACCTAAGAGTAACCATACCAGTTTAATTCTGACATCACAGAAAGCATAACGCTTATTCAGTGTTTCCCTAACTAAGCGTTTTCATACTAGAACCTCACAAATTACTGGAACCAAACTTTACTTATTTGCCTCCAGCAAGTATTCCTTTTTTATACCAGAAAACTGCTGTGTCCAAAACAAAGTCATGCACTTTATAAGAAAAAAGTTTGGATTTAACATGCTTTCTCAGTGTTGATGCAGTGGGCTTCTGTGCTACAGTTCATTGTAGTTTTAACACTGTATTTCACTTGGTAGAGGGGTTTTTTGTCTGCTTTGTGTTTTTTTTCTGTCTTAATATTGTGACAATTACAAGAGATACTGCTTTTCTTTTTTTCATCTGTAATAAACGTGGAGAGGGTAAAAAGCATTTCATTAGCACACAAAAAAACCCATAAAAAATCAAAATGGTCTCAAAAATTTCTCTTTTACTTAATATAATACCAGTTCTTCATCAGCCAACCCTGAAAACCTTATTTAACAGATAAAAAGGAAGAAACCTCAAACATATTTTGCTCTGGCTGTGAGGATTCAAATTTTTAAGTAAACTGCATCAGGGCTTGCACTTTTTATACCTCATTTCTTTCAAAAGTAATTTGACTACAGCGATGTAACACCCTGAAAATCACAACCTTCTCTGAGAGTCTCCAGCTCACAGTAATGGTGCAAAATGATTATCTGAAGTATATGCTAGCTGACAGCTCACAGTGCAGAACTATCTGGCTTTGTGTTGTTGCCATAACCTGTAATGAAAGCAGGTTTAGTTTATTATTTTAATGAGCTTTAGGCTTATTATAAAATTAAGCTAATTCTCAAAATATTATTCAAACGGTTCTTCCTCCAAACATTTACTTTTTTTTTTTAGCATAAGTCCCTCTAACTGTTCATTTTTCCTTTACCTAATGCAGCAGCAGCAGCAGCCCAAATGAATACAGGATGAACACACGAAAGGAATACTTAACTGAAGCAGCATACTTTAAAGAGAAATACAGCTTGCCTGTTCTACAAAGCAATCACATTGCTTTGAGCTTCTAGTCCTGTTGTAATGAATACTTCTGATATTGTAAGATACTGAATACAGTTTCTTCTAGCCCACAGTCTGTTTACATATAAAGCTGATTCAGGAACATTTCATAGTTTCATTAGTAGTGGTGTTAAGCAATACTAATGTATTCCTTGCACTCCTCTGCTTATGTTCTCTCTCAAGTCACACTGCTGGCTGAAAAACCAGATAACACTCTTCTAACAAATGATGACTCCCATATGTAGCAAACACCCTTGCAGGCTTTGTAAGCTGGATGAAAGGCTTTATTAACCTTTACTTGTACCTTTCCCACATGTCTGTTTTGTTTATTTGTAAATATTAACAGCTGAAAGCTGCTCTGAATCACCTGAGACAGTTTTACCAAGTCAGACTGAAGAACTACCTGTCCCAGCACCCACCTCCTACAGCAACAAACAACACAAGCTTGATGACGGTGTAGAAATATGGTGAGCATAACTGATGTCTTCCCTGGTACCATCCCAGCTTCCCACCATTTCCAGCTCACACACCACAGTAGACACATTGGTAAAACCCTTCTAATACAATTAATAATTATATATGCACAACAGATAAAGAATGTCCATGTGTTCTTCAACTGCTTTCTACTGAAGATCAGTTTTAGAGATCATATTAGAAACTCCTAAATTGCTGTTCTTTTCTTTTCTGTGCAAAGCCACCACAAATGTCACGATAGAAAACACAAGGCATGGAACCGACTTTTTCTTAAGCATTGGGTAAGGAAAAACAAAAAATGCTCCCGTGAACAGCAAAACCAATCATGAGCAAATCTGTGAAATCCACAGTTACCTCCAATTATTACGCAGACTGAAATCACGAGTAAATGTTACCATTTT
Organism: Agapornis roseicollis; assembly: GCA_002631895.1. Lineage (NCBI taxonomy): Eukaryota > Metazoa > Chordata > Aves > Psittaciformes > Psittacidae > Agapornis > Agapornis roseicollis. The sequence continues at coordinate 81,190 of NDXB01000888.1, forward strand.
GCAATGAAAGCTCTCTAATGATATGAGCAGCAATAACACCACAAATTATTCTTATCTGTGCCCCTGTAAATTTTAACAGCTCTGTCTGCATCAGAATCTGATTTTAAGGGTTAGATTACTGAGAAACCATGTCAAGATCCACTGCCTATTACGGAGGAAGATTTGATTTGTGTGGATAAGATGAGGTTTTTCCACTGGTTTTGGAACAAGATATGCTGTTTTCTCCCTGTTGGTATTTTACATTCAATTTACTCGCAAATCTCAAAGCAATTTTTTTACTGCAATATTGCTAAGAGAATATGTCACTTAACCTGCAAATCTCATTGCTAGTATTATTCTTAATGACTATACATGTAAATGCAGATTTTTGCACTTCTTCAACTAACTGAGGCTTGTCCTTCACTTTTCACCAGAGTAAACCCCAATCAGATGCATAAAAAAGCACCACTAGAGCCCTTGTCACGACACCTGGACATCAGCATGTGTTGCAGCATCAATTTCTTGGTACTATTAGACAAGTTTATTTCTGTGCAAAGTCTCCTGCAATTGCATGGTAATCTGCCATATTGAACAGGTTACAGGGACTTTGAATCAGACCATTTTGACCTCTATCATGAATAATTTTGCAATTCAGCTTCTTAACCATGATTTTTTTCTGTACACAGGCTGATATATTGAGAGAACACAAAATACCTGTTTCAATTAGCAAGAAGAAGAAATGAATGCTTTTATTTTCTGCCTCTGTCTCATTTTCTGTCCTTTTATTTCTTTCCCTTGTTCATCATAACCTCCTGCTGTGGTGCTGATGGCCAGAAGTGCTAGCTGTGAGGCTGCTGCAACCACAGGGTACATCTGTCAACACAGGCCATCACACTTGTGCCAGCCCAGCGGTTTGTAATCCCAGTCTCTGCTTACATTAACCAAGGGGAATCAAGTCAAAAACCTTCACAGAGACATGAAGAAATTTAGAGCTATAGCTTTTCAGAGACTGGCTACAGCTTTTCAACTAGACGACTAGAACTAGACATCAGAAATGAAATGTACTATCTTCGCACACTGAGTTTTTTAAAGGATCAGACGTCCTGTAAGATATTTTGTCAGACAAGGTACCACGTAGTTGGCTGTAAGAGAACACTACAATTTAGTTACATGAAGTCCGAAATAGATTTAGGTTGCACTGTGAGCCCCATTGCTAGCCTGCAGGATGATCTATGTACGCCATTTCTGTCTCCTTGCGATTCAGCTTCTTTTGTGTAAGGCAAGGACAACTATGAATTTTTAAAGCCCATTTAGAGGCATTGATGAAAAACGGTGTGCGAGAAGTAAACAGCAGTAGGAATACACATTCTATCATTTCCTCTCTGGAATCACAGAGTTTATTCCGTATCTTTCCCTTGAGTTTTGCCCTAAATCCCAGTTGCATTGAAAGGTGTGTTTTAATAAAAAAGCAAGAAGCCCAGACAATAAGCTGCTGCTTTTTCTTACTCTTGACAGAAATCTTATTCATAGAGCACAGCATGCATACCTCTCATCTGTGCCTTCCCTCTGCCTCTTTGCCCACAAGAGAGATAATAAAGATATTCAAGGATCAAATAGGAAGGTTTCTCATGTATCTGGATTCTTTATAGTTGTTTTGTTCACCACTAATGGAATAACATTAAGAGGCCTGAACCTAATGAATATCCCTTAGTTAATGCTCTGGACCTGTCATCCTTTTGGTTTTCTTCAAATTCATTGGAGCAAAGGAAGTTTCATAAAATTGCACCTGGTAGGTACAGAACACTATATAAAGGGTCAATTCTGTGCATTTTTTTAATTCACCTTTAAATATTTCATTATTTAAATTGCCTATGTGTTGGACTGAAATAATAATTCAATCATAAATCTTTTGAAGTGCACTGAGACTTTATGTCTTGCTGAGATACATTCTCCAAGCATATCCTCTGTTCATTTATTATTCATGATCATCCACAGTTTGGCAAATTCCTGTGGAACCCATTTTCAATTTTCAAATGGCAACTTTCCCCTAGACTTGTGATGCTTTCATTACATAGACATAGTACTCAAAACTACAGGAAGGAAAGCCAAGTAAGCCATGTGGACCTATTGAAAATACAAGTGCTGCTGTGTATCAGACAACAATAGATCTATATTAGTTTTAAAGAAGTCTTGTCAGGACTATATGAAACCTGTCACTGCAATGTATGCAAAATAAGTAATGTCTTTATCTGAGCTCTCTGTAATAAATAATTTTCATTCCAGACACAACTGAGATAAATAATTCAAACACATGATTACTACTTACTTCCATCTGGCAAATGTGCTGCACGGTTGTATTAAAATAAGTGGTTTTGTCTATTTTTGTGAGACTGGAAATATATCTAACAAACTGTTCCAGATAAATAATATTTCCAGTTTTTGTTTTAGAAGTAATAACTTTATTGAAATATTAATGTAGGCAGTCATTTCAGTATCTCAGACCATATCATAACTTTGGCTTTTAAACAGAACTCCCCCTCAATCAAAGCAAGGACTTCTGTTTAAAAATACATGAACATGATCTGGTATTATCACTTATCTATCACAAGAACACAAGATACCCTATTAAAAATGCAATGAATCAGTACTGCAAAGATTTTAAAGTACACCAGCATTTTAAGAAGGGCATCACAAGATAACTCAGATCAGCAATCTCCAGAAGGTTTCTTGAATTCCTTTCACCCATCAAACTAAAAGGGACAGGAACACGGCAACTGACCTTTGCCCTAGTCTTCCATTCTAGCACAGAAACCACTTACTTTTCCATTGCCAGTAATAGCTTTGATTTCTGAAGTTACTTCACAGAGGTCATTTCATAATAAGTAAAATGAGTATCTTTTAGTAGATGCCCTGCTTTCTTGGGGATGGCTGAGCATTTGCCTGCCAACAGGAACTGGTGAATGAATTCCTTGTTTTGTTTTGCTTGTGTGAATGACTTTTGCTTTACCCATTAAACTATCTTTACCTCAGCCCATACGTTTTCCCACTTTTAGCCTTCCAATTCTCATCCCCATTCAATCAGGGCGTAGGGAACAAGCAGCTGCCTAGGGCTTAGTTGCCAGCTGCGGTTAAACCACAACAATCAGGGAATCCTTTTTTACTGTGAGAGTGACTGAGCACTGGCACACGTTGCCCAAAGATGAGATGAAGTCTCCCTCCTTGGTGATATTCAAAAGCCATCTGAACACAGTCCAGAGCAACCAGCGCAGGGGAGGTATGCATGATGCACATGAAGCATAAAAGCTCTAGGTGGCTCTGCCTGAGCAGGCAAGGTATACAAGGTGACATCCTGAGGTCCCTTACAACCTCACCCATTCTGTGATTCCCTGAAATACACACATATCAATATCAAAGTCACAAAGGAAGTATTTTGTTATGTATTTTCCAGACTCTGTTTCCCAAACTTCACTATGCCAAAGTTTAAATCACTATATAAAGACTAAAAGACATTATGTATTCATGAGTAGATATACTCAGAATGAGAAGAGCAAAAAAATGCTATTTGTTAAGGTTTGAGGTTAATCAGGTATAGAATTCAGTAAAAAGTCTGTACCTTTTAGAAACAGCTATTTAATTCCATGCCAGAAATTCTGTATCAGAAAACTGACAGGAAGAACAATTTATTATTAAAAACACATACAGAATTTAATGAACAGATAATGCTGATCAACTTCAAATATGTAACATGTATTTGCACTTCATTAAATATTAACTACACTAGAAATGAATTCCTAAATATTTGTTATTATTAACTCCAGATGAGTATAAAAAGAAATACGACAGCTATAAAATGGCAGAAAAGTTTCAAAATTACGCACTGAGAAGACTTTATAATGCACTCTTTATGCATCACCACAAGCATTAAACCTCCTTGTTCAAGCTCCATTGAACAATATGTACTCCTATACAGATATTCATTCTTAAAATTCTTCCTCCCACTACTTCCAAATATCAGATAAACATGAAGCTCATTTTCTGCACGGTGAAAGCACAGCCCACGTGCTGAGATCTATATATCTGCACAGGGACATCATGGCAATTTAGCCAGTCACGCTAGCACACATTTCAGGACGCTGTCGGAGTGCTGATCAAGAAGCCACCACTGCTGGAATTAGGGGAAAAAAAACCTATTTGAAAAAAGTGCCTGCAGAGCCCAGTTCACCAAAACTGCTGAAATAACACTGTGACGTAGGGGCAACCAAATGTCCATGCCACTTAGCTAGCAAACAGTTTACTTAACCTTACAGTCTTCAATTTTGCTAATGGGCGATTATTAGACCTGAATTTCTGGGTGTAACTTTACAGAAGAACCTCAAGAAAGAGAGACAAATCCAAGAGCATCTTTGTGATAGAATAATACTCATTTAAAAGCCAGTCCAGAAAGCAACTGCACCTGAATGAAGATCTGTTGTTGCAAAGCCCAAGCAGGCTCATCAAGGTAAATAACAGATCTTATCCTTTTAAAAGCCTGAGCTAGCATTATACCATTTTAGCACAGCTCCTTCAGCTACATCACTCAGGAAATTAGAAATGTCATCCCCTATTTTAATTCACCTTCAGGTAAAAGGTTAACTCATTGGAAAGGATATTTTAACAGGCCAGATCTTTCAAAATCAGTAATGAACTGGGTTGGAGATATCTTTCAGAAGGGATGACTTCAATTAAAACCGCCCTCACTAGAGATAATGAGTAGAGAAGGAAGGTTAGTGTTGGACAAAGAAACACTCGCCCTCTTGCCAAATAGGGGATGCAAAGATCCATATCAGCCTGAATTATGCTGAGAAATCTTCAAAAGGCTCTGAAAACCAGAAAGGTCATTTTGTTTCAAGGAGACTTTTTTAAAAGGGGTAGAAGTGACAGGAAAGTTTTTCCTAACAATTTTTTAAACTCATCAACATGAAAACGTTTGCTGGGCTAAGGAGGAAGGAGAGAAAGGGAGAGGAAGAAGGAGGGAAGGAGGGGAAGAGGAAGGAAGGAAGAGAGAGAGAGAAAGAAAACTGTTACGGGAATCAAAGGACATTTGCAGTAATTTTATGGCCACTGTTTAGTTTTCTGGTAGATGTGTAATTGTCCATCCAGGCTACATTAGCAGCCATAAAAGCTCTCTCACCCTTTTCAGATGCACTACCGAAGAACAAATTTGGTGCAAGCAGGAACACACATACATCTGGCCTGAGCCTCCATCCTAATGTAAAATTTGATTCAATTCCAATTTTACTGGAGAATGGGAGAAGCTCTTGCTCCTCTTAAAATATGAAGTTCATGCCTAGATAACAACAATATGTCTCTTACAGAAGTATAACAAACTAATTATAAATCAAATGCAGGAGCCTGAATTTCTTTGCTATACTTTGACCTCTACTGAATCCTCGATACCATTGCCTTTCTCTCCCTCCCCTTCCCTCCCCCATGCCCCTTTATTATAATACTATTTAGGATGTTTCTTTTCCTTGGCGTGAAAAACGGTCAGAGTCATCTAAAGAACGGACATACTTTAAGAAGAGCACAGTTATTTGTTCAACAGCAGGTTAATGTAAGCAAAGGAAAGCTCAACCCAGTATGGCACTGCTTAAAGAAACAAAAGTCAGCTGGGTAGCAATGAGAATACAATATACTCCCAACCACATGCATCTCATTATATGCAAATCACCGCACTCCGCTTAATTAGTAAGCTCTGCATTTTTCCTTCCAGTTCTGATTTTCAAAGGCAATAATGCCACTCCAGAGTAGGAGGTTATAGCAGTAAGAAACCTGACTTCATGCCAGTTGATGAGAATTTCCCTGTAACAGCACAGGACCATGTAAATCTTATCAGACAAAGGAACTCAAAACAGAAATCAGACTTCTTTCTTTTCTTCCAACCACTCAAACAAATCACCTAGGAGATAGCATTCTCTCCCTGCAGACTAAAAGTACATACTATTCTGGAAGATACACTCTATTACTCTTATTCATTTTACTGATCTAAGGACAAGCCATATCTGACCTTATTTTGTTCAACATTGTGCAGTTTCAGAGAAATAAGTGCCCAGGTGCTTTGCCACAGGTCTAGCTCACAAGCTAGATCGGGCTCGGGGGAGGTGGGTACAATGCACATGAAGCATAAAAAATGTGTTTACTTCAAGTACATTAGTTGGATTAATTTTTTTGACTGCTTGCTTTGCTGGGCTTTCCTGTGAAGGCTTATGTGAAATAGGAAGAAAAAGGGAAAACTGCAGAGAAGAGTGAGTGCAGCTGAGGAACAGTGACTGTGAAGAAGGCAGGAAGAAATGCTTCAGTCAATCAGAAAGGGACAAGAGTTCAAATAGTGGATTTCACATACAAAAAGCCCCTACTTTAGCTGTGTCCCCAACTGCCACTGCAGGTGGGAGGCTTCAGCTCTCTCAAAACCTTAAATTATCCTGCCTCAGTTGAGCAAGAACCTTCAAACCGGACAGTAATTGCTGAACCCACACAACATCGTGTGCTCGGCAACAAAATACTGAATTAAAGATGTTCACAGAAGTAACTGTTTTCTTACAGCTGACACACTGCTTCCAGAGCCCCTGTCTTGACCAGTGTATCAGCAGTGTAGGCAGACTGCTGACACCCTGCCTCCTGCCCGACACGGGCAGCATAAGCAGGATGCTGCCCACATTATTGATGCAAGGTAGGATTTTCTCCAACCACATTGCCACTGCTGGAGCCGAGGGGCAGCTCTGCCCCTGACTCCCACCCGCATGCAAAAGGTATGTGCACAATTGGCTGTTGGTGCCAAATGACCCGAGCACCAAGCGTTCCTGGCAGTTCGCCTTTGCTTATCACCCTGTGTTTGCTGTTGGGGATCAGGCCATGTTGCTGCTCATCTTCCCTACTGCCTCAATAAAACTTTGGGTTTTAATGTGCTGTCAGACCCCATTACTGTTCACACCTCAGCACCTGACCATATGTTAAAATTAGACACCAGCTGAAAAAACAGAGTTAAGTTTAAGCTAGATGTTACTTCAAAGTAAAAGCGAAAATACCGTTAATGGACCAGGAAGCACTGTTTCCAGCATGATTTTGTTTGGAGCACTCCATTACTATTACCCAATCAATCTGTTGTGATATATCTTAACAGAGTAAAATATAACACCAAAAAAAAAAAAGATTGAAAGATGCTTTTGGGAATGTTTGTTTTCTTGCCTTCTAAGAGATGATACAATACATGTGCTACCTACAAATCACTATTCATTTAAAGCTGCAGAGAGCACTGTTTTAATGAAATAACTGAATATGTTTGTACCCATTAATATATTTGAACTAAATGTGTTTGAAGCAATAGCTTCTACTGAAAGTATGTTTCAGTTTTTAAATATACAAAATGCACATACTACAGTGAGAGATTTAAAATAAACCCAGTTATTTTAGTGCTTTCCTTTTTCAGTATTTCAAACACTAACAGTTAAAATACAACAACAGAAGCTTTGACAGTGATTCTAGTACTTCCTTGGAAGCCTAGAAGACCTTGGTTTCAGTCACTAATCCAGATGCTAACAGACCTTCCTCTATTACCAGGAATCATATGAGAAGCTTTCATAATTTCTTGGTAAGAAATGGAACACTTATCTGAGCAAACTGAATACTACTTGCATGTTTCACTTTGAACACTCTTCACAGCCAACAGGCTGTTCACTATCAGCAAGTAAATACATCAAATGCACTACACAACTTACAGAGCATAAATGAGAGAAAATCTGAATAGAAATGCAAGAGATTTCCTGTAACATTTTCTATAAGAGAATCCAGTATTTTCTTTAGATGATACAAATTATCAGACATGCTTTGTCATAGAGTGGTGCATTCTAATTATTTTTTGGCTTCTTTTTCTGTCTCTGAAACCTTGCGAACATAAAGGCTTGAAAACAATAAGATAGAGAAAGCAATTTCTCTAACAGAGAATGGCCGTTATTTAAGTTGTCGTGGTTTTACTTGGCCAGGAACACCTGGGTACCATAAAAGGCCAGATCCATCCACTATGACCTCATAAACCCTAGAAATTATTCCAAGATCAAAAATAAAGATTTTTCTTTTTTTTTTTTTTTAATTCCTCAGTCAAAGAGAATTCCATTAATACGTTTCAGAAGAAGATGAGACCACTGCTGCAAGCCACTGGTTGCAACCACCAAAGCCCCATGGGAGCGTGCATACGTTGCTGCTAGCAAGTCCTCTCACTCCCATTCCTCTCTGCTAGAAGGATGTATAAAGGAACCAGGGTAAGGACTCTCACCCTTGCCCCAGTAGGGTTTCTATTACCAGTAACAATTTTACAGTCCAGTTTGCTTTTGTCTGTATTTTTTGAAAGGTCTGAGGTGCTGGGTGATTAATACTCAGACACAGAACATTTTCTTGACCTGAAATTACATTCTTACACAGTGCTAGGCGCCAACTAACACAATGGATTTTATTTCCCAGAGTTTACAGAAGAGGTAGACAAAATGGATAGGTCAATCCTGTTCTCATAAGTCAACCCCAAGCCAATAAGTGCACCTCTACCTTAAACACCCCAACTGCATTCACACTGGCTATAACAGCATCTCCTGAGACTGTCCAAGATGAAAAACGACAATCCAACAAGCCTTCGTATCCTCCGTACACATTCCTACACCACCTATCCCTACCAAAAGACCAGCTTCAGTGTACACATCAATTTTCCCACCAAGGCATAAAATGAAAGGATAATATTCTTAAAATGCATGGCGAGAATGGAACTGGAGGTTTTGCTGAGGGTTTGCAGAGAGGGGTGATGGCATTCAACAGACTCATCTTTAAAGGCATACCTTGTGCTAGAGGCAGCAAACACAAGACAGCAGGAGCTACTCTCCAGTGACTGAAGGTCTCATACCTATACAAGCTCAGGGACCTTGAGTTACAACAGGCTGTCAAGGGCACTGAGCTGCAATTCAAAAATGCACAGCCTCCCTCAAACCACTACCCAGGTAACATGCTTCGAAACATACCATCTCAGAGAAGACTTAGGCCATGCTGTTATCATGCATATGGAACCATTACAGGTTTGGTTTTGACTTTCTTCATCCTTTGACATCCCTGATAAACCCCTTTTCAACAATCAACCTTTCAACAACGTTCACGGACTGAATGAAAAACCCCTTCAGCCCCCTGTAAAAAGCAAAGCAGCAGTTGGGCTGGATATACTCTTCCTACTCTTTGCCTTCACTCTTCAGATCCGTTACGGTCAACCTTCACATCACAGGTTGAAATTTTGGCTCAAAACAAGCAAATCTCCAACCTCCATTGTCTAGAAAGGTTGCTCATCACCCAAACTTGCCATATAACATTAGTGCTAACAAAAGCTTTTGGAGCTGTGGTGGGTTGACTCTGGTTGGATGCCAGGTGCCTATCACTACCCTCCTTGGCTGGACAGAGAGAAATAATAACAAAAAGCTTGCAGGTGGAGATAAGGACAGGGAGAGATTATTCACCAATTACTGTTACAGGCAAACCAGACTCATCTTGGGGAAATTAGTTTAATTTGTTATCTATCAAATCAGAGTAGGATCACAAGAAATCACCTGAAAACACCTTCCCCTCTCTCTCTTCTTCCTAAGCTCATCTTCGCCCTCGGTTTCTCCACCTATTCCCCCGCCCCAGCAGCACACAGGGATGGGGAATGGGGATCGCAGACAATCCATCACATGTGGTCTCTGCCACTCCTTCATCCTCAGGGTAGGACTCCTCACACTCTTCTGCTCCAGTGTGGGGTCCCTCCCACAGGAAACAGTCCTCCATGAACTGCTCCAATGTGCATCCCTTTCCTTCAGGAACAGACTGCTCCGGCATCGGTCTCCCACAGTGTAACAAGTCCTGCCAGCAAACCTGTTTCAGCACGGGCTCCCATTGGGGTCAACAGCCTCCTTTGGGCATCCCACTGCTCCAGTGTGGGGGCCTCCCTGGGCTCCACTATGGACTTCCATGAGCTGCAGGAGAATCTCTGCTCCAGCACCTGTAGTGTCTACTCCCTTCTCTCTTCACTGACCTTGGTGTCTGTGGAGCTGTTTTACTCATATATCCTCACTCCTCTTTCTGACTGCAATTGCTCCTTCAGAGTAACTTCTCCTCTTTCCTAAATATATTATCCCAGGGGCACTACCACCACTGCTGATAGACTTGGCCTTGGCCACCAGTGGGTCTGTCCTGGAGCTGGCTGGCTCCATCAGACACAGGCAGTTTTAGCATCTTCTCAGAGCAGCCACACTGTAGCCTCCCGGCTACCTTGCATGCAAACCCAACACAGAAACACTTCCACAAAATTTCCCAGATTGAGTCCAAGCTTGTGATCCAGACAAGCTGGATTCCCCAGAGGCTTCCCTGGGGAACAAGAAACTACCTACATGCTTAAAGGGTGACAGTTCCTGAGGTCTATTCCCTATGAAAAGCTGGATTACTAGCTGGGCTACCACCATACATGCTATAACTTTCGGCCAGCGCTTAAGTGGTCAGGCAGTTGGCCTAGATGGTTGTAGGCCCCTTCAACTGAATGGTTTTGTTCTATTCTGTTTGACCAGACTCTTAACTGTGGCTTGGTTCCTTAAGCTGTAAAAATACCTACTTCTATGAAATCTGCTGAGATCTTGACCTCTACAACTTTCTCATTCTGCAAGCATCTGCTCTTTCAAAACAGGTAATACTACCTAAACCAAGGTACTTTAAAAACAGGGTTTTATTTTACAGGTCTCATAATTGAGACCTTTTCCTGTGAAAAGCTGCATACATCCAAGGCGCTGGATAGCTACGCTGGGGATCATACTCAGCATTTACACATACACATACAAATAAGCTGATGGGGATCTGTGACATTAAATTCAGACAAGCCTTATCTTTCATGAACTTGTTAATGAACAGTGACTATTTCCCACCTTTTCCTGAAAAACTGAGTGGCTTCAAACAAAAATAGAACTAAATTGCAATGAAAACCGCAACAAAACAGGAGGTTCTTCACGTAATACGCAAAAACAGCTTGGGAACTTCCTGCTGTAGGTGATGATGCTCAAAAAGCAGCAGGTCATGGTTACAGAGAAAAAATAACAATAGTTATTACACAGAAAGGGATTGCCATTGGCTTAGAAAGACAGTTTGCTGAAGGCAAGGATAACTTTTAGAGGTGGTATCACTACATGACTGTCCTCATTTCACACTGTTCCCCAGGCATCCAGAAGCAGATAGGGTCACAGAAAGGGTACTGTGTTAGATCAACCTTGATATGACTGCTCTCTTTTTTAATCAGCGTGTATAAAAACCCATGCTGATAAAATTCTTCCTTCTATCCCCAAATTAACATGCACGCTTTCATCAGATCCAGCAAAATCCATGCTGAGCAGCATGTACCAAAAGCCACCACACTTCACATGGGGAATTCTGTAAAAAGATGGATTCTTAAGAGAACTGTGAGGGAGAAAAACATGAAAGGAAACATCTTATCAAGAAGTTGCTGCTTTAGAGGTAAAGGGGTTGCTTACTGAGAGTCCAAAGAAAGCCTATAAAAGGAAAACTTCAAAGGTGTTATCTGTACAAGGCTAAAACAGCACATGAACCAGAGCCACTGTAGGTTTCCTTCTCCTTCAGTTCTGGATATTTCAGTAAATAATAAGCAAGGAAAATACTTGTAAGAGGGGAGTTTCCCCATTATTATGTACAATTAAACATCTTTCTATGATGCAGAAAGAGGTGACATTTCAGGGTTCCCTTTTTTTGTTTTTCTCTTTTTAATTTCCATTTACATGTGTGTGTGCACCTATTAAACAAAGTCAGGAATTACATGATGGGCTGGTGGAACACAGGTACGCTATCAAGTTTTTATATCATAAAAATTGGTTTAACTTCAGTATTACATGCACAAAACACAAAGTGGATTTAGATTACAGAATCATAGAATGGATTGGGTTGGAAGGCACCTTAAAGATCATCTAGGTCAGAGCATTTGCCAGTGAAGACTGAGGCAAAGAAGTCATTCAGAACCCCAGCCGTCTCCAAATCCAGGGCAGCCAGTTCTGTTGATAGTTTCCGGAGAGGGCCTACGTTGTTCCTGGTCTGTCTTTTATTCACAATGCACCTATAGAATCCCTTCTTGTTATCCTTAACATCCCCAGCTAAGTTTAATTCTAACTGGGCCTTACCTTTCCTCACCTGGTCCCCAGCTTCCCAGACAACATCCCTGTATTCATCCCAGGCCGCCTGTCCTTGCTTCCACCTTTTATAGGCCTCTTTCTTCATTCAAATTTTCCTCAGCAGCTCCTTATCCATCCATGGAGGTCTCCTGGCCCTCCTGCCGCACTTCCTTCGAGTTGGGATGCAACACTCCTGAGCTTGTAGCAGGTGATCCTTGAATATCACCCAGCAGTCTTGGGCCCCCCTGCCCTCTAGGGCTGTATCCCATGGAACCTTCCTAAGCAGGTTCCTGAAGAGGCCAAAGTCTGCTCTGTTGCAGTCCAGGGCAGTGAGCTTGCTGCACGCTCTTCTCACTGTCCTGAGGATCTCAAACTTGATCATCTCATGATCACTGCATCCAAGGCTGCCCTGGAACGTCACATAACCATAATGGCATTCATGATACTGTTTTTAAAATGATCCTTCTGAATTCCAGGTAGTTCACTGCTCTCTATGAAAAAGGAAGTTTCTATTTAATTTTTGGAGAAAAAAGCGTGCATTCAAAATCCCATTTGAGAGTGCATATGTGCTTACATTTCTGCAAAATGCCTTCATGGCTTAACACAATGGGTAGCTTTTATTGTGTTACTCACATTTTACAGCTTTTTTTTTTTCCCCAAAAATTGTTTAAGAATCAATACTGAATTGCTCCCATGGCTTTCAGGTATTTTATCCACTCTGATTTTGTATTACAAGCATTTCACCTAATACTTCTTTCTATTTTTTTTTATCCTTCTACAAATACAAAAAAGTTATTTTCAGGATTAGAGTTATTTTGGAGAGATTATTTTAAGGGATTACATTGATGCACGTTTCTCTTCTCAGATTAATGATTTTTGCCAGGCTTGCCTGTAACAGCATTTGATCTTTTATGATCTCATCAAATTTATAATGATTTTTGCATATAGTTTCTATTTAAAAGCATGAATAAAGACATTTGTAAATCCTTTTATTTCTATGCCATTTTATTTTTGTATGCCAGAAGGCTATTTCACCCATTGAATTTTTTTTTCCTGAGTGAATGAACTTGGAAACCTGAAAGTTTAAAATAGTGAGAAGAAAACAGTTATTGAATTGCTCTCTAAACAAATTAGCAGATTAGTACATCTGGAGAAGGGTTTTTTCTTCGGAGTAAACCAGCTCCTTTAAGTTTCGGAGGGGGTGGGTGGGTTCAGGTATTGTTTTGACATGTCAAAGAATTACAGTACTGTTCCTCCGTGCTTCACTTAGGTATATGTGGGAAATTATTAAAGTTACGATATATTTGGTTTCTGAGATAGAAAGCTCAAACAAACGTCAATGAAAATTCTACTACGAATAAATATTTGCTGCATTAAGAATAATCACTTCATGGACTTGTTTTGACAGTAAAGCAGGAACTAATTGGATTGGAATTGCCAACAGTCAGAGACTGTTGGAGCAACAGAACAGATTTCTGAAGTTGTTAGCGTATTACTTCATTACTGGCTTCTCTGAACCATAAAGAAATGTTGATATTTAATCTACAGATTAAAAGAATCTAAAGGACAAGTCTAAGTGAATGTGCTGATTTTCGTATCTGACATTTCATGCCTACTATACAACCTTGAAGCTAAAATACAAATTCAGGATTTTTAAAACCCATCAGCTGAAGCAAAATCTATCATGAGATAGATAAAGAAATACCAAAACAGAAAACAGTCACGGTATTTCTTATGATGAAAATACTGTGGATCAAAACTAATTCTTTTCTAACAGAATTCCACCTATTTCTTGACATTAATGAAAGATTTGGGGGCTTGGTGGTGTATTGCTTATACTGGTATGGGTTTTAGAGGGACACAAGGTGGGGAAAAGAACCTTCACAGGTGGCTTTGAAGGCAAGGAAGATCAGCTGCTACTCTGCACATGTGGTACGAGCAGCAGCAGAGGGAGTGTGGTTGAAAGTTGCATCATACAGGTTAGATATTAGAGGGAAAAAAAAGCCCCTTATGAGAAGGGTAATTAAGTATAGGAATACATCACCTCACAGTGCCACAGGGCTCCCCGCTCCGGAATTCCTTAAAACAATTAAGTGAAGGCAAACACCCTTCATGACACCCATGGACCACTAAGACCAACAATTCATTGCCAGCTTCATGATTCTGTGCTTATGCAATATAACATTTCTGGGTAAAATGTAATTCCTGTCACCATGTGATGCAATGAGTTTAAATACAACTCAGCAAGCAGGCAACACTGGAAAAGTGGGCAAGTAAGGCTGACACAATGATCAGGAACAAGACAGGGATCAGACACCTGTAGTTGCAATAGCATGCCATGGCTTAACTTGCCAAGGAACAGATGAACTTAAATTCCTTTGAGAAATCAGTACGGAAATCCAAAAGGCAATAGGACAGAGCCAGAGTGAGAAGGGTCAGAAGTGAGAGCTGTCATTCAGCATTGCTGTGATGGATGACAGCTGAGGTTGTTGAGCAGATGAGATTACAGAGCACCAGAGAAGAGTGAATGTGCCAGAGAACTGCCTTGTGACAAATCCACTGCACTGAATCAGCGTCTTCAATACTCTTCTAATTCCTAATGTCATCTTCCTCTCGGAAAGGGCTGCCTCGCTCAATACGCTGGGCAGGGATTTTCTGATGGTCAGAGCCTCTCTAGGGGGTCACATTTTCTTCAGGAAGCAGTGCTGTAAATGAGCCGCCACAGCCTTTGCACAAGGGGAAGCAGAGAGGCGCGCAACAGAGCATAGCAAGTGGTGCTATATTGACAAGTGGTTTCTGTTTGGTGCTCTGGCTTAGCCTATTCGGAAGGTGTAAGCAGAGGCAAACACAGTTATTTGTAAGAAGAGCTGCTGATGGAGCAATCAGCATGGCAGTGATGAAAAATATAGTGGAGGAAACAATTCCTGTTTCAAAGCCCAGTTCAAAGGTGAGTGCCCCTCTTACCTGCCAATCCCCTCAAAATCAAAGAACAGAAAAAACAAATATTGACATCTTTATACAACATTTAAGTGACGATGTCCTGCTTCTAGTTAAGGGAGGGTCAGATTTGCTTGAATCCCACAATATTTTTTCATTCTCTGACAAGATGAGGGTGTCCGAAGAGCTGAAAACAAGCTTATCTGTGCCATCATTTTAACTAGTTTTGTTTTGGCAATCAGTACAGTTATTTGTACAGTGTGCACATTCCACACATGAAGATGCAATAGCCTCACAGCTCAGATGCTGTCAGGGATCAGCAGGCTGCACATCAGCATGAAGTGCACTAGAAAAAAACAATTGAACAAGGCTGACCCAAAGGACAGAACATGTCTCTCCTGTATAATTTGCAATTACCATCCTATCTCCTACAGATCCAGTACACCTAAGCCAGAAAGATAACACAAGTAGAACTTTTATCTATTTATTTACAGAGCAGTTTGGACAGCACTGCAATACAGATAAAATTTTCAGTCTTTCTGCCTTTCTACCTTTGATCTTTTTTGGCAATATACTTCTAAAATAGGCATGTAGGAGTGGAAACAAATACAAACACCTGCTGCTTAAGATAAATATCTTATGTATTCTCTTCATGAATGTTCCATTTATCTAAAAGACTTCTTAAATTTCTGGTATTTTTCCTAAAATAATTAGGCCTTTTACCTTAACTGCTCCTACTGGTATGAAACCTGGAAACCTGTTTCCAGGTCTCCCTTTCCATTTCGGTTTGTTGCCAAATTCTTTATATATACATATATATATATATATATATCTCCATCTTCAACCAATCTTCTCATGAACTATTAGCTGGGTTTTTTTGCACAAACTCTTTGATTTTATTTTTTTTCTAATGTGTTGGAGCTTAAGGTGAAAAGCATTCCTTTTCAGGTTTTACTTTCTGACTTTTGGACCCAGGTAATGATAGACTGGTCAGCCTTACCCCCATCCCTGGAAAGGTGATGGAACAACTTATTCTTGACACCATCTCTAGACATATCAAGGATGAGGGGGTCATTAAGAGCAGCCAACACGGTTTTACCAAGGGGAGGTCATGTTTGACCACCCTTGTAGCCTTCTATGAGGAGGTAACTAGGTGGTTGGATGATGGGAGAGCTGTAGATGTGGTTTTTCTTGATTTCAGTAAGGCATTTGATACTGCCTCCCACAGCATCCTCATAGATAAGCTAAGGAAGTGTGGGCTTGATGATCAGGTAGTGAGGTGGATCGAGAACTGGTTGAAAGGAAGAAGGCAGAGAGCTGTGGTCAATGGGGCAGAATCCAGCTGGAAGTCTGTGTTATTCTTCCGCAGTTGCCACAGTTAATTCTATTTACTCTTTTTTCTTCCCCCCCCCACTCCCAAACTTCGTAAGATTTGACAGTTAAATCAATCTTACATCAGTTTTGACATCCAATTAGATTTTAAAATGCTGTAGCTTTGCTATGTAAGTTTCATAAGTTATTGGGTTTGTAATGGCAAAAAATTAAAAGCACCAGTCATCTATCCATTTTATGATCTTACAGTGACCTACAATTCAGCTCAAAACCAGAACCATAATACCCAGAAGGCTAAATAAAGGAAGAGCCATCTGCAAAATGCTCCTTTACACGCAACACTCTCTTTTGACATTTCTGTACTTGTTAAACGTTGTTTCTTGCACCTACTGCTGGCTTTTTGAGATCCCAATTTAACGTATTTGACAAAAATATCCTGTGACTTGTGTGACAATGAAAATGTGTTATCTGCAATGGTTTACAAGCACGACTAAAAAAGATGAGACAACATGCTTGTTACATAGATAAAGATGCTGAATTTGGGGGGAAAGAAAGGTAAGTAAGACAGTTATAGATTGGATAACAGTGTGTGTGCATCTTTCAGATAAACAGGAGTGCTGGGATCACTCTCAAGCTGTGTATTTGTCAACCTTATGTCCAGAAAGTATATATTGATTTTCTCTTACCAAAAAAAAATATATATATCTAAACACAACATTAGCACTCATGCTTTTTTACGTTAAAAGATGCTTCAGTGCTCTAGGACAGTACAGAATCTGCACAAGAAGCTGTGCTGAATGTATGTCATTTAGAGAGACTTCTATTAGCAAAAAACACACTCCAGAAGATGATAGAGTCAGGATGTCAAATCAGAATCTTGACTATCACAAAGGCTGTGCTCACTGCAGTTGCAACACAAGTCCAATCAAATCTGTACCAAGCTAAAAAGTAATCACCTTCTGTGAAGGCCATTAGCAGATTAAGCCTGGGATAAAGAAAAAAAAGTTACGTGCATCTATCAAAGGGCAGAAAACCAATGGCTTGTACATAAGCCATCTTTTCAATTGTATTTAGGTAAGTGATTAGTCTTAACACTATCATCTTACTATTTGACTTCATCACGGCCATACTGTGACCCAAATACAGCAGATATATCAACAGCCAGATCAAGTCCAATTCCAGCTGCAGGCTTTTTAAGTCTACTGATAAACTAAGGATGACTGATGGTAGCTGTCTTGGCTTTGCTTACAAATTACTGTATTCAAATTAAGCGCATCCATGAGAAACTAACCCATATTCCAGAAATCACTTTGCTGTATCAACTTGAACAATCAAAAGGAAAATGGATCACATGAGTGAACATGCACAGTAAGGATGCAAACACACATTGTTAGCACACCTTCAAAGGCTGCAGCGTTACGAGATGATGTATTTCAGGACTGGGTTAGGATCAAATAATTGCTTTACCTTTCTGATGACTTGAGACCAAATAGCGCTATTCTGGATTGAGCAACACTTGCAGGGGAAGACTATCATGAGGTTGCCCTGAAGATTTCCATGTCATCTTGCCTGACAGAAGCAATGAGGATTTTCCAAAGAAGTTGGCAGTGGTTCAGTCCCTAAACCTCTTGATCCTGTGAACCCTCTGAGAACCTGAGGCCATCTGCCACAGTGACTTTGTTTCCTCTACCTGCAGTATACACACCCATTCCTAATCATGTCCTTTCATTTACATGATGCTACTTACAGCTTCCTCCTGCCATTGCTATGAAAATGAGGAAGATGCAATTCCCGATTAATCAACCCGAAACACTGCAGTAACAGCTCCCCCTCTTTCCTTTTGTATTTTTATAGTTGTTTTACAAGCCTTTCACCCTCCAAGTGTGCATTGTAAACTTTCATTTATTTTACTCTTCACAAACCCCTAATTCTTCTCCGGTGAAATTGCTGATATGCTCTTTTTTTGTATCTGACACAAAATGAGCTTTGACTTTGTCTGCATTTTTTGCACAGACAGCATGCCTACTCCATAGGCACCTTCATGCGTTCTTCTAGGGCTGATATTACAGATTTCCACCTCCCCAGTCCTTTAGAATATGTATCCTCTAGCATTTTCACTGCTAGAGTTTTAGAACCTTGCTCATGCCATACCCATTGACTTTGGCTGTCACAGGACACTAGGAGTCACTACATAGAATGATATTCATTTCTATATTTTTTCCAAACGATTAGACTTTTTCAGAGTTTAACTGATATGGATCATAGTTTTGGAGTCTATTTTATGGGTTTGGTCACCATTTTGTACATTGCTAATGGTATGAACCCTTAAATGTTTATCAGCTATTCATACCTGCAGCTTCCATTAAGGATCTGGCTGTGTCCTAGTCTGTAATCATACAAGTCCTACTTACAGGACTGATAAAGTCTATCCCATAAGCTGTGTATTTTCTTTGCACTGTGATTACATTGCATCACCTAAGTCAGACTGTTTTGGCTATTCATTTAGCATATGATAAAAAATGGACATTATGCCATGAGAGAAAAAAACTGTACAGACCAGTTTATCAAGGAGCTTTAACCAGGGTGTTGAGCCCTTCACCCTGCCAGTTACTTCACACACAGCCACATTTCTGCCTGGGGTATTCTTGTCTTATGGTTCAGATCTCCCATTTAGGTAACAGTTAAAGTGTACACAAACACCTACACTCAGCTATAATTAACACTTAACACAGAACATACAGAAATCCACAGAAATATGTCAATCCCTAACACTTCTCTTCATCTATGATCATTATTCCTCTAAAGCACTCTCCACACTGAGCTTACTTAGGATCCCCAAACTCTCCTTGCTTAACTATGGGAGCCACCCATGTCAAAAGGGGAAGCACTATGCCACTGGTGTATGAAAACATGTCTGGTCCTTCTCAAAGCATAGAGAACTCCTCCCAGACCGAACAGTTCAATCCTCTCACAACTCCTAATAGGAATTTCAGAACTCTGTTACCTCCATCCCATTTGTCAGATTATTCACTTACATTTTGCCACAAAGAAGTCAGGATAAATAGGCTTTTGAACTGAGTTCTGTGTCAGAAATGATACTTGAATGGATAAACTACTAGTATCTGACAGATACATGACATCACCTCTATTGATTCATGGCAAGCTTTCTACACATTAAACAATTTCAGGCCAAAAGTAAAAAGTTACATATGTTACAAAATACTTACTTCTAATGTTTAACAGGAAGAGCTCTCAGTCAGTAAATGCAATGCCAGGCAAGCTAACCCCAAGTCCTTAGAAAAGGAATTGGGTTGTAAGATGAGAAATTTAAAAAAAATAAAAAATAATCAAACAACAGAAAAAAATGACAAACAAAACACCAAACACCATGCACGTAGTTTGGGATGACTGCTTGGATGACAAGATCATCCAAAAATCATGTGAAATTACACAATGGGCTGATGCAGCTGAGCACTAGCCATTTCATCATTCAACCACCACATATAAACTCTAAAGCTGGCTTGTGGGACTGTCACAGTAACAAGGAACTGGCTGCAGCAAGGAAGACTGGGAACCACCTTTTTCACTGGAACCATTAACTTCTGTAGAATGAAGCTCCAGGTGTAACAAAGCAATGGGATGTGCAATTTTAAGTGAACGTGTAAGATCTTTCCACACTCGTGCACATGTGCACTGCAAGGGATCTCAGATGCACAGGCTCTACACTTCCCACCTGTAACACAGCCTTTGGTTCATGAACTATTTATTTCTTCAGTTGTACTCCAGCTTCCTAGGCAGACTATGCTCTCTGTAGAGCAAGAATCACACCAAATACGACCTTCAGAAAAGCACAAGTCATTTACCAGGTGGCTTATGTAATTCTTAATTTTTTAAACATGGCTAGATCTCCTTTTCAAACTCGTTTCTATACACCTCACAGCGCCTGAACAGCTTGCAGAACTAAGCACATCCTTCAGCTATGAGAGAATTATTTTGGTTGACTTAAAATACATACACCAGTACCAGAGGCTCAAACACCCCAAGGATCCTTCTGCAGCTTTCAGCACATCAGCACTTTTACCTTAGCACAACTCACTGTCTTTGATCTCTCTTTGAAAAGATTCGGCTTATGCTGAGGCTGTTTCTCAAAAAATAAACTGGCATTTGGAAAACAAAACCTTACACAACATAAATTCAACACTGGCGTTTCTCTTTTAATATCTTCTCTCGTTGTTTTAAAATACATGATTTTCTAGAAGTCTGAAAGGCACTGAACCTGACTCCTGAGTTTCACATCATTTATTGGCATTTAAAGTGCATCTGTCACCAAGTAAGACTTCGCTAAACAAGGATACTACATAGAGTAAATCTTTGGCTGTGGAAGAAAGCATGTTAAAAATCAAGAGCACAATCATCCTAAAGGCTCTCAGGTCCCATAATCACCCAGTAACCCAATACTTCTACCTATTCTTGGTGTACCTTCATCCTTGAAGGTATGAAACACCCATCTTGCAGCATTCTGCTGCACAGAAATGCTCATTTACTTTCTTTAGAGCCAAAACTATTGTTTACTCTTGCTCAGAGTTCTTATTCCTAATATTAGTAAGATCCTTAAACTGAAATTTCATGGAAATTGTGCAGATACACGCACGAACACATCAGTGTTTCATTGCTACTTGAATATTCTTTATCAATGTTCTTTTTCTGTGTCCTGGGTTCAGCAGTCATTTTTCCTCCTTCTTAGTAGCTGGTGCAGTGCTGTGGTTTTGACTTTCAGCCTGCAAACAGTGCTCACAAAACCGATGCTTTTAGTTGTTGCTCAGTAATGTTTGCTCTGACCAAGGACTTTGAGTCTCATGCTCTGCTGGGGAGGAGGGGAAACCAGGAGGAAGCCAAGACAGGACACCTGACCCAAACTAACCAAAGAGGTATTCCATACCACAGCACATCATGCCCGGTATATAAACTGGGGGCAGTTACCTGGAAGGGTTAGATCACTGCCGGGTTCAGGCTGGGTATCAGTCAGTGGGTGGTGAGTGATTGTATTCTCTCCCCTTGTTATTTCCCTTATCATTATTATTACTGGTGGTAGCAGTAGTGGGTTTGTGTTATACTTTAGTTACTGGACTATTCTTATCTCCACCTGTGGGAGTTATACTCCTTTGATTCCCCTCCCCATCCCTCTGGGAGCAGGGGGGGAGTGAGCAAGTGGCTGCATAGTTTCTGGGTTGCCAACTGGGCTTAAACCACAACACTGTATGGAGAGCTTCAGGCTTGACATTGATAGTTACCAGATACATAAGCATTGTTTATAATTTGGGATCTCATTCTACACATCCATGTAGTTCTTAAGGAAAAAGTTAAATGGTGGTGTTGTGCCCCTATGCAATTTGATAAAATATGGAGTTAAGAATTCTACTTAGCCTAAAATAAACCACTTGACAGTAAACAAAGTTGTTGCCTGAACATCACCACAGTACTTCCTAGTTCCTCAATGGACATTAGTTGTATCTATAAAGTTTTCTAATGTAAATGATCACTTTTGGACTGGTGGGATAAAGCACAAATGTAGCCAAGTGCAATGACAGCCAGAGCCATTACAGTTAATTGGAGAAACATGTTCACTTATACCTTTACTTATAGCCCATACATACACTTAGCAGGTCTAGACTGCCTGACCAAAAAATATTTCCATCTACAAAGTCACCATCTGTCTGATGGAAAAGGACTTTTTATACTTATACATAAACATAATTCTGACACCAGAGACGTATGTATTAGATACATACTTCTATAACCACTTTTTTATTACTACTTTGTTATCATAGCTTCAGCTGTGAAACAGATTGTTCATGACTTAACTGTGACGCAACTCGGATTTGTTCTAAGTTAAAGTTGCATGCCAGAGGTTAAAATGACAAAACCTAATGGCTGAATTATTAGAAACAACAAAACCCAGTAGTTACTAATGGAAAAACAGACAGTATAGACACAATAAGGATCACAAGTATTACATAATTGTTTCCCTCCTACACCCCACCTGCTAGTAAACCTTGCAAACCTCTGATAAAGAGTAGCTTTCAAATATGAAGTTCTTCCTCCTCACACACTCCTACAAAAAACTAGATGATCCAAAATTAATGATGGGTGCTACTTAGTGCTGAGCCAAGGTCCAATTTATAGCACAGTATATCATAATTTTTCAGTGTCAGAAGAGTCAGCATGGTTATTTGATTAGCTGAATCCATTTCAATCTGAAAATGCCTCTGGCTTCAATATTCGGACAAGACTGTCGTCTCACTGAACTCTAAACAATACATGCATTGACCCCTGAAAGGAAAGGCAGTTTAAGTTGCTTGTGTGATTTAAGGGAGAACAGAACCAACATGTAGCATAAATATACACAATTAAAATTACCAGAGTATCTTGGCATGCATGTAAACAAATATCAGAGCTTTCAGGCTGTAGATACCAAAAACTTAAGTCTCTAAGCAGGACTATATTTATGTTACATTATGCTGCAACACATTTATTTCACAGCAAGAAATCTGTTTCAGTGAGTTTCACATATACAGCTCTATTGAAATTCAGTTTTAGAACCATCCTGTAAGCACACCAGAATGGAGGTGTAGAGGCTTCAGATCTCACTGATCTGAAAAGGACACAAAGTACAGCAGAGGACACAAATGCAGCTGCTTTCAGAAGTCAACTGTCCAGCACCATACACTTGCCTTCCAAACTCACCCACTTACCTCCTCTGGGATTGTGAAAGAAGGCCAACTTACCTAAAGTGACACTTGTATCTAAACAGTAACCACATAACTCAGCTTCTCCACCAGCAGGATCAAATCAAGTTTCTTTTCACAGGGTTAAATAGCAAGTGTTGATCAGCCTGACATCAAGCAGCAGCAGATCTGGCATATGTTAACCCATACCCAGGCGCCTGTTCCAAAACACCTCACGTACAGCTTTAACCCACTACTGGAGTTCAGCTTCCAAATAACACTATCTTCAGCCAGCCTCATGAAGGGGAAAGGCTGAATTTTCTTCCTCTTAAAGCAAATGCAGTGGTGAGACACGCTCTCAGAAATACACAGCATATCAGAAAACTTCCAGGTTATACACTAGAAGTCTGGTAAGCATTTGTCTGCCCGCATCCTTGAACAGCTTCTGGAGTCCTGTGAGACTGACAGGTATAGCTAAAGAAAGCTAACACTTGCCCATGTTCAGTAACACCATAATTACTGTTATATCTCTTTTTAAACTTCACTGCTGACAGGGTAGGTCCAAATAATTACTACCATTTATGTTGGCATCATTCGCTCACATCATGCTAAGACTGCACTGCATACACATAGGTATGGACACAGGAAACGTCTGTGGAAGAAAAGAGAAATTAAACTTAAAAAAGAACACGCTTGAGTTTCCTCTTTCTTTTTAACTTGAAAGACTCCAAGCTTCTACCTGATCAATAACTACAAGGAAGAGAATCCATCTATTGTTTTCTTCAGGAAGCTGCAACAGTCAAATCACCGTATTTTTCTTGAACCACTAGTAGAAGCTTTAGTGGATTTTATACCAGTGGCCTCGTATTTCACGTCAAATGCAGACCTTTTATAAAAATCTAAAAAAAAAAATGTATAGAAGTCTGGACTTTTTATTTGTTACAAGATATATTTATATTGCATGTTGATTTTTAATCAAAGCTACAGCAGCCTCTTTCCCTTTCCCTTATTTATGAAAACAGACATCCATCTTTTACACACATTACATTGCAAAATACTTCTTTGTTTTGGTGTTGGAAGATTGGAAGGTGAAATGGAGGTCACCCAGTTCCCCGAGGTCAGCCAACACTAATAATACAGGCCTCTGGAGAACACTGGCAGTGTCCCATTTCTCTCAAGGTCAAGCAACTGCTGCAATCATTCAATGAGGGATTAATAAGACAATTTGCAAGCCCTTTCTTCTTCAGGGATAAAGAACACGGCAGTCACAGTGTTCCAGTGGTTTAAATTCTCGTAAACAAGTTTCTATTAGCAGAAAGAGCCTTTTAAAAGGATGGAGAAGTTTGGTAACTACAGTAACATAACCACTGGGGATGGGTTGAGTGGTGGGGTGCTTTTTTGCCTTTCAGTGAAGATCAGCTAATAATTAATCAATACAGATAACATATAATGAAATCTGTGCACCTGTGCACATGTACTTACAAGAGTAAAAAACAGACCTAAAAAAATATGTTAATACATTTATTAAACTATGTGCATGTTCCTGCCCTACCCTAAATCTTGGTTACCTGCATCCATGCTGGGCACATGCCTAGAGCCTGGCCCTGCACACACATAGCCTCCACATCTGCATCTCCCTTTCAGATCCATTTGAGCCAGCCTCTTCATCCGTAGCACTTTTCCAAGCCCTATCTTCCAAAGTCCCAGTACATTAGATATAAACTGCAAACTCCCTTACTCCTTCCAACCCATTCTCCGCTTCAGCCTGCCCCAAATCTCATCCCATATTAGCCTACCTACACAAACAATATCCATATAGGGAGCTCATTTACCAAACAGCCATGCACAGGCAAGTGGGGTGCATCCATGAAGGAAATGAGTAAATAGTAGCCTGAAATCTGGATATCAGTAAGTCCAGCATCCACCTCTAGTCAACTGAGGATAACAGAATCCACTCCAGTAAAACTGAGATCCGTCAAAACCCAACTCTCTCCACAACTGCAGTCTTCACCAGTTCCCACAAATCACAAAAACTCCTGAGGCATTATGATCATCAATGGACCTACATGTTTCTGCAGCTAAAGGTAGGAAAGCTCAAACAAAACAAAGCCACCTTCCTGCTTGTGTGAAAAAGTTACTATTTTGTTATTGATATTTTTTTATAGTATAGTATCTTTATATGACAAGTACCAAACATGATGTTGGACAACTATTAAAATGAGCCCCTAGAGATGAGAATATCGCCAAACTACTTTGATTATGACAGACATTTAGATTAGGAAAAAATTACTATTTTAAGAAAAAATTCTTTACTCTGAGGGTGGTGAGACACTGGCACAGGTTGCTCAGAAAAGTTGTGGCCGTCCCATAGTGTTCAAGGCCAGGCTGGCCAGGGCTCTGAGCACTCTGGTCTAGAGGATGCTCATGGCAGGCGGCTTGGAACTAGATCATCTTTAAGGTCCCTTCCAACCCAAAGCATTTTATGATTCTCTGATTATATTTTAGTAAATGTATATCAGTTTGGAATACATCATGCTGTAACACATAAAATCGTAACCTGCACAGCCAGAATCCACCAATGGTAATCTAAAGCAATTCTACAGGAATCTGGAGTAGGCATAGACTTACATGTTGTATGAACTGCAATATAACCTGGAAGTCTTAGTACATACGTCCTTTATGACACTGGCATCACAAATCACCAGGACTTACAAGCAGCTGTATGTGGAAACAAGATGCTGATATTATAGTATGATCACTTTCAAGTTTGGAGCAAAACTGCTTAATTTTCTTACTCTCTTGCCAAGTATTTGGCTTTTTATTTCATCAGTTTACTTGGAGTGTCTATGGAGACACTTCTGGGCACCTCAGGTGTTCTACTCTGAAGAAATGCAATGCATGGTGTTATGACTTACTCCACTCAAGATACAATCACTCACCCTGTGAAAATGCAACTTTGCAAAGAAGAGCTTGTCTTCATCTTTTATTTTTTCTGTACTAAAACTGATAGCAATCCACATTATTTCCCTTTCATGCCTTTTTAGTGCAATGCAGCTATTTAAAGAACAGCAAAGAAAGTTCATGTTGTTATTAATATCAAAATATGCCCAAGATGCAAAGGTGAAGTAGTTTTGCTCTTGGTATCTCATTTGCAGATTTCTGTAAGCCTAGGCACGCGAAAAGTTCATGTGGTTTTGAAGAAAAAATAGTTAACAGAATGAAGAAAACAAAAGATGAAATTGTTGGGTTTTGTTTTAAGGAAATTCTAAAATCATTAGTGCTAAATGTAGATAGAATTGTATATTAAAATAAAAATGAGGGAGGTAAGAATTTTCTATTCAATGCTAATGACTTTTCAAAAGGAAATGTTACCATCAGCACTCTTCTACATTACGTTCGCATACCCAGAAAGCACAAAGCCACTCTAAGACACACATCACAAGAGGACTAAACATTATCTACAGCTGGAGTTCCTATGAGATGCTTGCTAAACATGTTCAAAAAAAAAAAACAATGGCTTTTCAATGGTGCACATCCACATTATGATATCGAATTCTGACCCCCGATGACACATCTCTGGGGTGAGTTAATGGGCCAGATACTTTGCTACTTAAACTTGGCACTGACTTTCATGAAGTTAAGGGGATATATACCATAAGCAACTGACACGCATATTTGCTGGATTTAAACCTCAGATTTTTGTCTATTTTCAGTTGGATCAGGAGAAAGGAAAAAAACCAAGTCAGTGGTAGGTTGATATTTTCAGTTTTGAAACTGGGGGTGGGAAAGTGTTATGTATGAGGAACAAACAGCTACTCATGACTTGGAGAGGCAAGAAGGGGAGCAGAAGCACAACCCAAAAAAAGGCAAAACTTCTAGTAACAATACCAAAACACATGAAGTGTTATACTTTAGAAACATCCGTCATTTAAAGTATTAACTAAAATGTTAAAAGGCATGTTTTCTGTGTACAAGACAGTTGAAAAAACCCTCACATTGACATATTTAATTATCAAAACTGGCCAATGTAACTATAGAAAACAACAAAATAACATTAAAATATTGTGGCACTCTTAAATCGTCAGACTAGCTAAGCACTTGCTTATTACCTCACTGTCACTAGTAGTTGAACATATTTTAAAATGCTGAGACACCAAGCAAACTGAAAGATCACCAGAACAAATCGGGGAACAGTTATCACTACTAGAAACAGTTACTGTGGGAAAAACTTAGCACTGAAGCGCATAATTTTCAATATTCCAAAGTTACCATGGTTACCTACAAAGCTTAAGAAGTATTTCCTGTAAATGTCTGATTGAAACTCATTCATTCTCCTCTTCACTGATAGTTTATTAATAACTTATAGAACATATCCTTTTACATATTACTCAAATTTCTCAACAGGCAGGTGAACTGGACAAAATGAAGATTTACATTACAAACCTACACATTACAGGGAATAATTTGCACCATGAAAATTTACATTACAAACCTACACATTACAGGGAATAACTTCCACCAGATAGTTGCAAGCAACTTTTGTAATCCTGGAACTATTAATGTCTTATTGCTGGCTTTGGATTAAGATTAACCATCCAGTTTTTAAACTCTATTTCCATTTCTCTGTACCTAGAATTGAAATAATACTTATATTCATGATGAGTATTTCACAGTTGCTTCTCAATCCAAACGATCTCTGCTTATCAAAACCATGTACAATTGTGACCCAAATATCAAGCTCCAACCGTAAACACACTAATCCAAAATTAAAGGTTCATTACTCACATAATAGAAAACATGTTGAAGCATTTCTTAATGATAGGCAATTTCCCTTTTGACTACTTTTGATCTTCAATCTATTTTGGCCTGAGGTCAGCTGGCAAACAGATACCATAGATTGATTTCTGTGTATGTGTGTTAATGATTCTCCTTTCTATCCTTTTGCTCCAAATAGTCTTAAATTGGCATCGACTATGAAGATACTCAGAAAATGGACTTCATAGAATTGTCCTAGTGCTGGTTATAAATAAAATTTCAGGTTCAAGAGAAAATAATTTGTGATACCACAAGGGATTACTGATATTATTTAAATATGCATAGTTTAACTGGGTTCATCACCTTTTATTCACAGCGTTCCCTTTTGTAAGCACTGATACCCTTAATATTGTATCAAAGCCAGATTTTTCTATAAATGCTGGATTCAATTTGCCTTTCAAAACCAATCACAATTCACTTTGAATGACATCAGCCTATGCAATTTGAGCTCTCAAAAGGCTGGGCTCTTTCTTTATTATGATGTAACCACATCAGGCAGTGTCACACGGTCAGTACACTTATTCATGCAGCAGCAGAGATGTTTAAACAATCTCTTAACTTCTGAAAGCATTGTTTCCACTTGCAATATTAACTCAAAGCTCACCAATATGAAAATGACACTTTTGCAGCAAATAGTACGCCAAAAGGTTTAACAAAGTACACCAACAGAGCTGGCTGGAATAAAGTTTACCCTTTCCAACAGTCATAAAGAGTTTACTTGTTAATATCAAGGGAAGCATGTGGTTCATGCCCAGACACCATAAAACTACATGGACTAAACTATGTAATGGAGTAAATTATGTAATTACTGTGTAAAGGCTCCCCTCAAGCAAAGTACTGCTGCACTTCACCTCAAGCACATGTGCTTGGCTGCTGCTGGCTAGAGGGGTGGGCCCCTTTTCACCATTGCTCTTGCAGCATTTGCATCTTTTTAAACAAGGAATGTTCGAGTGTGTGACAGAGTAAGCAGAAAAGCACACACGTTCCCTTTACACCAGCAGGAGATCCCTTCACGTTGCACCAACCCGGACGACTGGTTGGACATTCATGAGATACATGCAGGCATGCTATCAACTGGGCAGACCCAGGGACCCACGGGTCAGGCCAACCCCACCACAGCCACTGGCAAGGCCAGGAAGCAAGTCTTGGAAAATCACTCAGAAATACGTAAAGGACAGTAAGCCAGCATCACGAATGTTCAAAACAGACTGACCAACAGAGTATCAGTTCTGCACATAACAACAAAGCAATGCAATATAACTTGACTTCAAGAAGGCTTTTGATGCCAAATCCCACAGCATTCTCATCGATAAGAGAAGGACTGGACAGACTGCTAGACTGTTTGAAAACTGGCTGGACTGCTGGCTCCAAGACTCAGTAGCCTGAGTTGTAGCTGGCTTTCAGTATCAAGCACAGTACCCCAGGAACTGATGCATGCAGCACTGTATTTGCAAATGATGCTAAATGAGGAAGGCTGTTTGACACACTGAATCACAGTTTCAACCCACAGCACCTTCAGAAACTTGGCAACCATTTGGTGAGCTGCCCACGTTTTCTTCTTGTTATTCACCTGAGTGTCCTCAAGTGAATGACAACACTGTATCTGCAAGATTATTTTTACTAAAAAACATCTAGTATAAATTAAATACTGTTTGCATTCATGCACAGACAATAACTGGTAGTCTTTACTTCATTATGCTGTACTACAGGAATTACAGGATCAGATTCTCTGCCTAAAATCAACAACCCAGAACCACATTGTTACTTCTATTAACAGTTTTCAGACAATAAAATCTGCTTCCCAGAGCTGCCTCTGATTTACATGTGCTTTCAGGTCAGCTACAAGTACATATGTTTCTAGAGAATGAGCTGTTTTATTACAAAGACTGGTTCTCTTCCCATCTTATTTACACTGGTCTGTAATAAATGAATTCCAAAGAGGCACCTAAAATAATTTGCAGTAGGAATAACACTCCCTTGTCGATAGTAAGCCATGTTTGAGTTCCACACGGGAAAAGGAAGAAAATGATCATAAGTCTACAAAATCTAATGACGCACTTTTGTAATCACGGATGAATAGCCATTTGGCAAATACAAGAGACTGACTCGGGTCTACTGAAGAAGGAAGCAATGTGTCCTCCAGTAAGCATTATTTCCATTTTATACATACACAGTATATACAAATTTTTGCAAGAAGTGCAAGAAATATCTCAGGAACTGGACAACTCTATAGAGGTCACAGAATTCCCCATTCCAGTCCCATACACACTACCTGTACAAGGTCAGGGTATCACTGAGTTTCCCAAACAAGTAACATCAAATTAGCACCAGCAATCCCCTTTATCAAGTGCCAGATCTGATGTGACCCCATAGACCAAATTCCACTTAGGAGTAGGAGCCAGATCAATTTCACTTGCAAAGAGCATCATTCAGTTTGGTTTCAACCAAAGGAAACTAATCGGTGCATACTGGTTTACAGCATGAAGGCAAACATGGTAAATGGAGAACAGTGCATAATTCAGTGCAAAAAAACCACTCCTGTTCCAAATTAAAACACTAATGCCAATTGCCTCAGACTTCCTCCAGTATTGTGCCTGATTTACAGATGTAGCTCTTAAGAAACAAGAGTAGCAAATTCAAAATTAAAAGGTTAGAAGAGCTTTACTAGAAGACAAAGATAAGACTGAATATGCTTATAAATAACTATCCTGGGTTCAGCAGTAGCAGTCATTTTTTCCTCTTCATAGTAACTGGTGCAGCGCTGTGTTTTTGACTTTCAGCCTGGGAACAGAACTGATAACAGGGATGTTTTTAGTTACTGCTCAAATGTTTAGACTGACCAAGGACTTTGTGAGCCTCACACTCTGCCAGGGAGGAGGGGAGGCCAGGAGGAAGCAGAGACAGGACACCTGACCCAAGCTAGCCTAAGAGGTATTTCACACCATAGCACGTCATGCCCGGGGAGGCAATGGGGAGTTACCTGAAAAGGCACATGCTTCCAGGTCAGGCTCGTTTTCAGCGGGTGATATCGTACTCTCTTCCCTTATTATTTTCTTCTCATTATTATCATTGCTGGTAGCAGTAGCGATTTGTGTTGTACCTTAGTTACTGGGCTGTTCTCATCTCAACCCATGGGAGTTACATTCCTTCGATTCTCCTCCCCAAACCTCCAGGAGCGGTGAGGAAGAGGGGGGGAGTAGAAACTGGGTTTAAACCACAACAGTAACTCGGAAAAGTTTAATAATTAAAAAGAAAAAAAGCCTTATTTAGGAGTCTCTCTGCTGCCTGTTTCCCAGCTTCCCTTTGGATTTCTCATTGCAGATGTGCGCCTCTTCTGTGAAAGGCAGGGGAAAGAAGGCAAACCGCTAACCTTCAATCTGGCAACTGAAAGCTCCCCTCAATCTAGGCAAATTTCCTCGCTAGCAGAAAAAGGCATAGTTTGGATTAAAAAAATATAAATAAAAACCCAAACAACAAAAAAAAAAAACCCCACAACAAAAGAACCAACAAAAAATCCCACCACCACTTCTACTCCAAGTGTCATTTG
Organism: Agapornis roseicollis; assembly: GCA_002631895.1. NCBI lineage: Eukaryota > Metazoa > Chordata > Aves > Psittaciformes > Psittacidae > Agapornis > Agapornis roseicollis. The sequence goes on from NDXB01000888.1 coordinate 112,728, forward strand.
CACTTGGAGTGACCGCAAAGAGAGCTGAAGGTTATTATTAGTAAGGATCCCTGCTGTTGTTTCAGTCAGTGATTTATCACCTTTACATCTAGGTAGGAGTTGAGGCTGCAGAAAGGAAACAATTCATTCAAGGTGGTATTTCTCCCTCCACAATCAGCTGTCAAGAAAACAATCAGTATTATTTAATTATTACAATGACAGCATTAGCCTCTTCATTTATGTTCATAGTAAATCACGCTGCTCAAAATACATCCTTTAGGGAATGCAACTTTCTAACAATACTGATCATTTTTCTCCAGTCAAGTGTCCAGCTCATTCTAGTAAGTAAATTCCATGTATTTTATAATTTGTGGAATTAGATAACTTGCATTACTGTTAGAAATTATCATGTACTGCGACTTAAAATACTATAATAGCTGTATTTATTTACTATTTCTATTCTGATAATTACTATGAAATCTGGACAATATGTTTATAGCACTGATGGATAAAATAGTCAATAGTCAAACACAATGCTAACTGTATAAAGTAATTGAAAGATGAAATCTCGGAGGTTTAAAATGAGGAAGCTCCCCATAGTCATCTGAATGTCATTAGTTCCACTATTTTCTACACAATAAACTTTATTTTCATGGTTTGGATTTCTGGGCTTTCCACAGAAGATGGATTAGAAAGTGAAAGATACGGCACTGAAAAGGTTCATCTTCCAGCAAGCAAGGAGAAAAGTTTCTCTTGTCTGCTTATGCCACTCTCCTCCCCTTGCCAGCAGCATTATCCAGATCATGTACTGGTCTCCCTCCCCACATGTTTTATTTTACAGTCAGTCATGCCATGTTGGAGTCAGATGTCTGCAGTAACAACAGATCATACTGTGAGGGTGTTGAGACACTGGTACAGGTTGACCAGTGATGCTGTGGCTGCCTCATCCCTGGCAGTGTTCAATGCCAGGTTGGAAAGGGCTTTGAGAAACCTGGTCTAATGGGAGGTGCACTGCCTATGGCAATGGAGTGGAGTGGTCCTTTCCAACCTTTCCAACAGTCTACAGCACAGCTACAGGCTGGGCAGAGAAGAGATTCAGAGCAGCCCTGCAGAGAAGGCCTTGGGGGTGGTGGTCGATAATCTACCAGACAAGGAGGAGGATCAGAATCAACTGAAAGATAAAAACAAGATTTTGGTTTTGCCCTCCACATATTTCCTGGATTTTTGTTTTGAGAGGCAGTTGGAGGAACTCTAAAGCCAAAACATGCTAGAGGGGTCTGGGAAGGGATAAGGTTGCCACTAAATCCAGCTTCTGACACTGTGAGCTGTCCTGGCTTTGGTTCCACTTTAAGCAAGTGGGAATGAAATGCCTGGTATTGTTTTCTTACTACCATCATCTTGGATTGGTTTTACTCCACACTTTATTTATCCTTTCAGAAAGCAGACAGAGAGAAAAGTTTAGCTCAGGTTGCCAAGACCACAACTTCTGTTAAAGCGCTGTGAATTTTCACCCAGAGGGAGAAAAAAGATCAGTACCATAAACAGTCTGACTGCAACAAGTGAGACAAGCCTACAAGGAAGCTGATGAAATGTGTCTATAAAAGGGAATAAAATTAAGACATTATTTATGTTTGCTTGGAAAAGATATTTCTAGAGGTGGGACTGAGTATTATTTGGGTCTACATTCAAAAATCTCACACCTCATGAATTATTTTGTTCTAAAATGTCTCAGAATTATTTCTGTGACTTTCTGGACATAGTTATTTCACCAACTGCCTTTAGGAATACAAATTAAATTACCTTGTGGAAGTAAAGCTCGTCCTAGATAGACTTTCTTTACCAGAGTGACTGGACAGAACCAAAACAGTAATAACAACAAGGGAAAAAGGGAAAAAAACCCTAAAGACTGATTAAAAAAAAGAAGGACGCATCTGTAGTTTTAAGGAAAGCCATAAATATGGCAAAAGAAACTTCACAGAGGACAAGTCTGTTAGTTTGTTTCATGGAAAGCACAAGCCAGTTCACAGGGAATAAAACAAATAACGAATTACATTTACTTTCCGGAAACTTAGTTTAGGCTTGAGTAGATGAAAACATTACAAAGCAAAAGCCTCATTTTAACAGCAAAGTTGTTAACATAGTATTCGATTGCCCATGAATACCATGAAACCTCTACTAACGTAGGTTTAAAAAATTAATCTCTCCAAGGCTGAACTAAAAGACCCTTCTAGTTCCATTCCCTACAGTGGTATGACCCTGCTTCCTAGACCTGTATGTTCAGATATTAAGAAAGAATACGCTGCAAATGTCAGAACTGCCATCGCAATAGAGTTTATGAGTTAGAAATTAAAATACTGATCTTTGTGAAACAAAAGTCATCCCAGCTGAGCTTTTTCTGTAGTCTGATAAAACAGCTCATATTACTAAGCATTGCAGATAGGTTTGACAGTAACAGGCAATCCTATCTGTTCAACAAAAGAGTGTTGGCTGACACAAGCCAAAATTCTGACTACCAGGATAAATGAGGTGGTGTCACAGTACAGAATATTGAAGGAACAAAGTCGAATACACAAGTGACACCTACATACATCTCTTTAAAATGAAAACTCTGATTGAGTGTTCAGCTAAATATAACAGATCTTTCAAACCACAAACCTTGCAATTAAATCTGTCCAATCCAAAACAAACAAATGAGAAAGATGCATGACCATAGAGAAGAAACACTAACAGCTGATGAATTACAAGCAAAGGCTAATGCACCGGTCAGGAAGCCAAAATCATTAACTGCTGCTGTGTGTGTACGTATGTGCTATACATAACATGTGTAACATATTGCGTATTTCATACATATTTCTATCTAGTATCATAAAAGTGTGTTTCATACACAGGCCAAGCCACACTGGATTTAGTAGCAACTTCGACGATAAACCTGGAGAATTCATCCCTTTTTTCTGTACCGGTCACAGCAAAGCACCTCTGGCAGCCTAGGGGTCAACAGAATACGTATTAAATTTTTCATTAGACTTTTCAGTTTTTTAACCCTCCTCTTTCTGTTTCTGCTCTTTTTTTTTTGTACCTCCAAATTCCTATTTTCTTTTTCCAATGATTACCTTTTAGCAATCATATGTTTTATTTTGTCCCACTTCTGACCCTCTCATACTCATAGAGAGGGTACTAAACACAGAACTAGGTGTCTTCTAGTTCTGGATATATTAAATATTACTCGTTTCACATTACATTCAAACTTTTGGAAATCTGGTTCAGGTCATCCTGTGGTGAAGCAAAAGAGGTTTCTAACTAAAAAAACTCAAAGCTGAAAGCACAGCATTACATAATGCATTTGGCATTGAGAAGTACTTTATAGGTTGCTCAGACTTTGAAATCAAATGTCTTCTCGACTCTCCTTCACTGCTCTACAAGTTTGATTAGCATGAGGAGTTTTAGATAACATTTTGTTTGCACTCTGTACATCGCTTTGTATTTGCAGAAATGCAAAATGCTAAAATCCCCTGGTTACAGTTACTGAGTATCACCAAATTCTACCTTAAAATCAGAAAGGAAGATATAACTTGTACAAGCACACCAAGTGGCTAACAAAGCAGACTGTTTTCCACTATAGGCATTTGCACCTCTACCACCAGTTGTACCCTAAGTACAGTTTAGATTTTGGGAAGGTGGGCTAGAGGGAGACGTTATGCCATTCCTGCCAGGAGTCTTCTGGCAGTTACTTGCAATGTCTCAACAAACCCTATGATTTCTGTAAGCAGGTACTACAGCTGCAGGCAACAACCAGCACAAGAAGCTTTTCTCACTGAGAAGCATCAATTTACACATCACACAAAGAAGGCAACATTCCCTGACAGGGCTCTCCCAGTCTGCTCAAAGACTGCTGAGTGCCCACTATAGCAATTTAGAAACTTGGCTAATGCCTTGTACCAGCAGCTTCTTATCACAGCCTGCAAATCTGGTAGTGCTACACAGACTATTATACAATGGCTCAGGGAGGAAAGAAGGAGAAGGAAGGAGGGAGAGAGATGCTCTGGACAATGTAGGCAGCAGAGGCACCACAGCGAAAGGCAGGATTTCTTTTGTATGATTTCTTAGCCAGAACAGCACAGGTGAGTCGGAGTCCATGGTACTATGCTCACTGAACAGCCAGCACCACTTTAAAGTATGAGTAGATGGCACGGGAAGAGGGCACGCACAGCAAGAGTCCTCTCTCAAATGCTGGTTTACAGCATCACAGCTTGGACATCAGGGAAGGATCCAAAAAACTGGCTACAATTTTAACCAAGGCCAGTGAAAATAAATATGAAAGAATAATAGAATATGAAAAAGTATTAGATGCAAACAGTGAATGTAGGGTAAGTAACTTATTCCAGTTGAATTGATAGACAGTGTAGAAGATCTTGTAAACAACATAGAAGGGTGGCCAGTACGTGTAACAGCAATTTATCTTGTTCCCCTCAGTGACAACAGTATTTTGCTGGGTTTCCCCCTGGATAATCACATTTACACATTTATAGGCACATTTTGGTCTTTGAAGCTTCTACTCTTCTTTCAGATTCAAACTGTACATTTGGGTTAAATCTGGGCTTAGTGCAACTAAGTCCAAAATTAGTGACAAAGATGACAACAGAGTCAGTTTTCTACAAACAGATTGTACAAGAAGCATGGGCTTTGGAGAAGGAAAGAGACATCAAGGAAAGCAGAATCAGGAAAACACAGGGCATGGAAAATCCATCACTGTTCCATTCCAGGGCTTCTCCCTCTTGGCACATTCTCATGAAAACTGAAATGAAAGTCAAACCCACATACTAGTTTGAGATCTGACATGCAAACACTATGTCCACTATGAAGTTGTGCTTTTATTTTTGGCTAAGACTTTGCCTAATATATATTCCAAACTCCCTGGCCTTAAGTATCTAATTTCAAGATGAAAAAAGAAAGAAAATTAAACTTACTAAATCCTGTTACTTGAGGAGCAGCATTAGGGCTAGACAAGTTTAAAACAACATGGCAACATCTGCAAAGAGATACTTAGGTATACGAACATGTGTGTATTATTGCTATACTATGTGCTCATTAATTTTACCACATATGCTATTTTTCACAGTACCACTCATTATCAGAGTTATCCCTTAGCAAACTCCTGGCCAACCTTGCCTGTAAAAAAATGGAAGAATTACAGCAGTTCTGAGATTTGGGGTTTTACAAGGGCTGCATGCAAACTGATCTGTTAGGAGTTTTATGGCTCTATCCCATATCACTAATAACCAGACATTTCTCATTTACTATGTTATTTCAGTCATACAATGAGCAATAAGATGAATGTGAGAATGACAACTAAGAAGGTGCACTTACTAAAAGTAATTCCACAAGCCCTTTGACACAGGGCACAAAACTCTGCCCTTTAAGAGACCTTGGCTTGATTATTACTGCTAACAGGGGGTAGAAAAACAACCACAGAACAAAGGAGTGATACACATTTGCCATTCAACACTAAGCTGCTCGCTGACAGAATAATGAAGCTTTATAGAGTGGAAAGAAGCACCAGCACCACAAGACCTTGAGGGTAAAAACTGCAGCGTGCATCTTGGACGCTGTGATATGGGAGACAAAGAAAAGCTAGAGGTAACAAAAGCAAGGTCAAGAAGCAGGGCAGCCAAGCCTGTATCAAAGAGAAGGTCATACCAGCTCTAAAAGAGTGTGACCTTATAAACTAAGATCTTAGGACTAAAAGATGAAGTCTCCTAAGCAACACATTTCTATATTCTAGACCAGTTAATGAAGACATATATGCAGCAGTTGAGAAAATACAGTATGAAATTAAAGCATTCCAACTTAGAAGTCATTAATGTTATCCTAAATGCCGTTAATAGTCCTCCAAGACTGCAGCAAATTACTGATAAATGGGGAAGAAAAGAATTCCTAGAATGCCAGGATTATACGATGCAACTAAAAAACCCACAAAATTCAAGAGATTTAGATATGCGGGTAAAACAGTAATGCACAAGCATCTGAAGATATCTTATTTTATCCTTTTTTTTTACTTTATTTTGGTTTTTTGGTGTTCTGTTTTGGAGCAAAAGCTGAGAATAAAGAAGCTGTCATTGGAACATCTGGCTTTAAATTACAAAAGCAAACCAAAGAACACCAAAACAATCATTACTTTCCCATTATTTTTAATTTCACTTTTTAAGCCTTATAAAAAATACTGCTTATGAATGCAAACTGGAAACCCAAAATACATCATGCCCTGGGTTCAGCAGTAGCAGTCATTTTTGCTTCTTCATAGTAACTGGTGCAGCACTATGGGTTTGAATTTCAGCCTGGGAACAGAACTGGTAACAGGAATGTTTTTAGTTACTGCTCAAATGTTTAGGCTGAGCAAGGACTGTGTGAGCCTCACTCTCTGCCAGGGAGGAGGGGAGGCCAGGAGGAAGCAGGGACAGGACACCTGACCCAAGCCAGCCAAAGAGGTATTCCATACAATAGAACTGCATGCCCAGGATGTAACTGGGAGTTACCTGGAAGGGCGAGTGCTCTGGAGGGTTGGAGGAGGTATTGGGTCACTGCTCGGTCAGGCAGGGTGTGGGTGAGTTATGTGTTGATGGGTGGTGAGGTTCTGTATTCTCTTCCCTTGTTATTTCCTTTATCATTATTACTATTGGTGGTAGCAGCAGTGATTTGTGTTATACTTTAGTTACTGAATTGTTCTTATCTCAACCTGTGGGAGTTGCGCTCTTGATTCTCCTCCCCATCCCTCTGGGAGCAGGGGGAGGGCAAGAAAGGGGGGTTGAGTGAGTGAATGAGCTGCGTGGCTGGGTTTAAACCATGACACATCAACAAACACTGGCCAAAGAAAAGTTCTTTCCAAAGAACTTCTATTTACGAGAAAGAAAAAAATGCATAGAAAATTGAATAGGTAACAGCACAGTTTTCTGCTTAAACTCTGACAGAGGCTTTTTCATTATCTATGATGTTTAAATCATTACAAAACAACCTCAAATGTTTGTGGATCTACAGTTCATTTAGACAGAGTTTATGACTTATCGAAAGATCTTCTACTCCATCCTTTTACAAACTATTAATATGCCAAAAGTAGTCTGAAGTTGCTACATTGCTGTGATATTAGCAGATCAAAAAGAAACCTTTATTGACACTCACCTGGAAAATGGTACCAATTGTTTTGTCTCACTCACCTGTTTTTTAAGGGAACTAACAGAAATCTGAATTGTATGCAATTCTATACAAAGTGCCAGAGGGATAAAAATATGTATACAGAGATATTCCTCTTCTAAAGCGAGTAATAAGAAATGCAATAAAAATTCTCTGTTTTCAAAATAAAACAGTGATGTTGCACTTGATATACAAGCAGTAGGGTGTCTCACCTACAAGTAGCAAGAGGAACAATTTGGAAGTCACATCACCTTTACAATTTCTGGTCTAGTGTAATGAACAGAGGACAGGCAGATAGGTTCATTAGAAGCACATTTTAATAAATACATAGTATGATTTTTAATGTTGGAAAATAGGAGTTCATTTTTTAGTAAAACCAAACCAGACCAAACCAGTGCATTTTCGACAGGGAAGTATTTGCTTGAATTTCCTACTCGCACCTATCACATGCTTTTGCTTCCCAGAAAATTACTATCAACATTTCCTACCATGCAACCTGGCTTACATTTTCTTTCCATGTAGGAAAGGGAACTGTATGTTTTTTCTTTAGGTTATCACAGTAGATGTCCTATAGTTCTCCTGTGAGTACACATGTAAAGTTGAAAAAGAAAACAACCTTGATGGAAATGATAGATTACAGAATCACAGAATGACTGAGGTTGGAAGGGACCACCAGAGGTCAGGTAGTCCAACCTCCTTGCTCAAGCAGGGTCACCCAGAGCACATTGCTTAGGGTTATGTCAGGGGGTTCTTGAATATGTCCAGGTAAGGAGACTCCGCAACCTCTCTGGGCAACACATTCCAGTGCTCAGTATTTTCTTATTTTACCTCACAGTAAAGAAGCTCTTCATCTTCAGGTGGAACTTCCTCTGGTTTACTTTCTGCCAGCTACCTTTTAGCCTACTGCCTGGCACCTGCAAGAAGAGCCTGGCCCCAATCTCTAGACACCATCTCTTCAGACACTTACACACACTGATCAGATCCCTCCCAAGCCTTCTCTTCTCTAGGCTGAAGAGGTCCAGCTCCCCCAGCCTTTCCTCATATGAGAGAGATGCTCCAGGCCTTTTATCATTCTCATAGCCAATATTATGTATGACAGTGGTTCTTCTTGGAGCCAAGATATTTTCACGCAGCTCGAAGGAATGGAACAATACTATAGCTGTCCTTTATAAAGCAGGAAAGCTCCTGACCCATCTTCTAAGATATCAGATGTCCCCAGACTAATTTTATTTCTGTCCTTTTAGGTGAACTGCATAAACAGACATTTAAAAGACAAATCAGCACGACAGTTTGTCAGTCTTGTCAACTTTCTTTGCAAGATACACTTCATCATTCAAGATGCCCTGTAAGATTCAGAACACAGAAGTGTCATGTGAATTAAGCATGAATGCAGCCTCCAAGTTAACTAATCTATTTCTAGCATCTTAACTGTTAACTACTATCTCCTGTGATAGGATCCTTATTAGCTCAGTATTTTGAAAGGTAAAAAACACATCTCCATTCACACATCTCCTATGGTGACAATTCACTATGCAAGCTGCTGTCTCATGCTTGAACATTATTACTGACAATGGACAATATTCCATAGTGTCAGCAATAGCCTGAAAAAAAAACCCCTACTACTAATGTCCAGCATCTAGCTTTATCAGTGACAGAGAAGGAATCCTACATCACCAGCTTTGTGGTGCTGCTTACACTGGCCCTGTGCCTTCCAGTCCCAAGCAATCACAGTATTTATGACCAGATTGGTCTCTGACCCAAATACAGTACTGATTATTGAAGCTTTCACTTGGCAGGAGTAATTCTGACCTACTGTACTAATAATTTTACTGATGGGAACTAATTAACAAGCAGTCTACACACCCTTTTTAACCTAGCTGTTAACACGCTCATAATGAAACTACAATCAAGTCACACTGTGCACTGGGTAAATAAACACGTATACACACTGGAATGATTACTACAGTCTTATGCAATGAGTAAAGATAAAAGTAAAACACGCTAACACACAGACTAAAGTGTCATGTGTTTCTGTCTCGTCATTGACCAAAATAAGGACAAGAAATTGAGGTGGCTATATTTCTACTTGCAGGGTCAATAAAGGTCAATTTAGGACAAACCAAAAAAGACTTCAATCTCACAACTATGTAAGTATAGCCCTTCTCTGCAACAGTGCATCAATGCTATGAGAAACTGTCACAGTGTGCTCCTCCTGCCCCACAACCTGACCTTTATTTCCAGTAGCTCTGCTTAAACAATAACCACCAATACACAATAAAACAAGAGCCAAGACCAAATCTAAGCAATGCAACCCCCCTAACTATAGTACTCGACAAGGTCTTACGCAAGCCAAGAAGAAACTATCTTCTGTAGTCGGTATGAAAATATGACTATGAGTCGATTATCTCAATCCATAAGTAATGGATAGCCCAGGGCCTGATGAGCTGTTCTGCACAGCAGTAGGCTGTACACCAGCTTCTCCCCTTGAGTATGGACACCTCTCTCAAGGTTACTCCTCAAGGCTGAGAGATTCCTTGCCACAACAGATTCTTGGTGAGTAACAAACAGCATGCTAAACTTTGATATCTTTGCCAAGAGATATAAGGGATTGATTGGGCATATATATATTCCTATATACATAAACTGTTGACCAAGTCTGTGACTAAGTCTTTTTCTAGCAGCACGTACACTCCTCTCTGAGGAACTTAGAATTCAAGAGGGTTCTTTCTGATCCCCATGACTCAATGGGAGGGCTTCCCTGATAGTTCTGTCTGATGCTGTCTTCTACTCAGTAAATAAACAAGCTTACCTCACCATTGAACCTTGTTAAACAACTGTCACATTCACTACCAACTTTGTTAAATTGTTGGTTTATGTCAACAAACATACTGCTACTCCCCTCTTAAGAGTGAAATGCATGACTCCACCCAGACCCTGAACTTCACCTAATTAAGTAACAAAAAAATTGATAAATGCACATTAGATTACCTAAATGATTTGAAGTAATTCAACACCCCAGTTACTGTTCAAACAGACTGACTTCCAAAGGAACTAGCAAGTTAACTTGGGTGTCTAGATTGAACAGTTGCAAATACACTCATGTTAGGACAGCCTGGGTGTCTCATAAAACTCTGAAACAACGCATCCATTTAAATGGTAGTGTCACTGTGCTAACCTACCAAAACTCATNCTAGCAAGTTGGGTGTCTAGATTGAACAGTTGCAAATACACTCATGTTAGGACAGCCTGGGTGTCTCATAAAACTCTGAAACAACGCATCCATTTAAATGGTAGTGTCACTGTGCTAACCTACCAAAACTCATAACAGCCATGGTTAGCACTTAGAACTAAAGCTCATTCTGTATGATATTCTAAGTAAACAGTAAATTCCTGTGCACTCTGTACACACACATCACAAATAATACACCAATGTGATCAGGTCAATGGTGAAAGCAGGAGAAAACAAAAATGTGTTCACCTCCTGCTAAATTAAAATTATCAAACAGAAAATAAACTTTATGGATTAAATCAATATATGTTGAAGAAAAACATGCAGATCAATTGCTCTTCATTTCTCTCTGATTGTTGTGTGCTTCATCATAGATGTGGTAGTTACGGTCATCTGAATGCATCGAGCTCTGCAACAGCAGAAACTCTTAGAAAAAACATCCTATATAAATTAAGCATCCCATTTTAACTGATTAATATCTACCAGTTTTGCGTAAAGATAACCATTTGAGTCTGCTTCTTGGGAATACTAAATACATGCATATTAAAGGTCCCATACAACTTTATGACAAAACTAAATAACTACACAACTGTAAAAATGAAAGGAAAACATAAAACTTTTCTTTTGTTCTATCACTTACAGACTTACAGTCTGGGTGACACTCTTAAAACAGTCTTCTACACCACTGGTTTGCCTTCACCAGACTAAGAAATACTGGAATTAGACACATGGTTACATCATGTACATTTACTTCTGAAAAACAGCACTAAATTTAAACAATATTAAACAAGGCCCTTTGACCTTTTCTGATTAGTAGTGCCCACTCAACCTTTTCAAGATGAATGGTGAATATCTTTGTCCAAGACAGTTTATTCCGCAATCGCGGCACTTCCTATAAGTTAGCTAAATTAGATGGTCACTTAACAGGGAGAAAGGCCAACATTGATTGCAGCAAAGGTCACACAGTTCAGTTATCATGTACTGTATTATACTGTCATCAGATCTGAACTGTAATTTCATCAATAACCCATCCAACTAGAATTACTATGAATGTGAAAAAATATTCATCCATCCTACAGTGGATGCAGAGCAGTTGAGGAACTTGCATGTCCCTGTAAGGCAGTTACAGCAAAGACCACTGAATCTCCTCTCTGCCCAACCTGGAGCTGTGCCTGGGATTGCTCCCACCCAGCTGTAGGAC